>MJUU01040044.1:207560-220001 GCA_002080025.1 Modiolus philippinarum
ACCAACTGACAAAGTAAGTTATGTACCCTCAGTATACAGCTTCCACCAAGATCCCTTCCTGTGAGGAGTTTAGCATAATGATTTCATGCATATACCGGAATACATAACCCGTGTCCATGCAATACAAATTTTAGAAATTTAGAATGTGTTTAGTGAAAATGCAAAGACCCTATCAAAAAATCAATGTTAATACCAAAGAAGGCCATACGTAATTACTTGACGACAATACCGTAACTATAATCCTTATGAATTAGACGATTTAAAGATAAAGGTTTTATAAGTTTGTTAGGTGAGTTTAAGTATTTTTTACTTACCGTAAAATAAGGGATGTGAAATACCAGCCTTGATTAGATGTTTACAGGTTGCATTGTATTTATGAACTAAGTCTTTATATCGATGATAAAATTTAGTAAAGGTTTTAACTAGTTTGTGATAACGAAAACTATAACGATAATTTGGTTTGCATGAAATGTGTTGCTGTAAAACAAATTCTGCAAGACAGAAGCCTTTTACAATAAATAGGTAAACTTTATTGTGAAGCAGCATCTATTGATTGAAAGCAGTTTCACAATACGTTTAAGGTTGGCTTAACCTTCTAGTTTATTAACTGTACCATTTTCACCTTTTTTGGATCATCAAATACATATAAAAGTAAGTGAGAACCGAACCGTCAATCAAAAGAACGAACTATCGATGAACAATGGCAAAATCAGACACACTAAGAAACAAGGACACCACTTGACTACGGGACAAAAAAGAAAAATGAAGACACACATACAGAAGAACAACACGGACCCAATAAAAACCATGGGTGAGATCAGGAAGCATAAGACACCCGCCGTGTTAAAACTTGGTATCGGATTTCTATGAATATTGAACCATATTGTCCTTTGAAAAAAATTATCGGGAGCATCTGCACATTAGAATTGGGTATTTTTATTAAAAGTAATAAAAATGGAAATGAAAACATAAGCCAGAAATGGCAAAACCAAATTTTATATATACTTATCAACAAAAGAAACGATACAAGGATTTCATCTTTAAAAAATAATAATTTTATTTTGCTTGAAAAAAAAAACAATAAGTCATATTCCTTAGTTCGAAAAGCGATGTCCAAAAATGTCGCTTACAATTTCTGAACCATATATGGTCAAGGTCAATATCCATAATTCCTGTTTCTGATAGTAATAGTGAGTATTTTCATATCTTGCGTATGCCAAATAATCACATTTTCAAACCGACCGACGTTAAGATCTGTTGCTATGACAACCACGTATTCCCTTGGTCTCATTTCCCATATTCGTTTCAAGGTGATGTAAGTGTAATACCCGTTTTCGCTGACTTGACGTAATGACGTCTCATGGGGCTTACTGTTCTATCACGCATCATTTCTTGTGCATGCTTGCCTATGATGAATCATTAGTCTTTAGTTTATAATCCTGTTTACTAAACAATGATTCAAATGAAACAAAGTTCATTTTCCCGTTGATTTTGGATCGTGCGGGGCGTGGAAACGAGAAGTTGTTTGGCAAATTGTGTTTTGGTACAGTGCCCCAATATTGACATCAAACAATTCAAATCGTCAATATTAGTTAACGGAGAACTCGACTACCGGGAGAAAAATAAACATTCCGGATTTTCATTTTATCCGTTTTGGAATTAATTTGAACATGGCATGAACAATATCTTTTTGATGTGGATTACTTAAAAACACTAAAATAGAAACTTAAAAAAGGTAAATATATTAATATTTCTAAAATTAACTGTGTATCGTTTTTTTTTTGTTGACTAGTATATATATGCGGCTTCTTTCAGATTTATCAACGCCAAAATGACGTTATCACAGTGTCTTGCTCTCTTGCTTGTGATCCTCTACATCTTGACCGTTGTTGATGCCCAGTACTGGGCATGGCGAGCATTCGTTAGACCAAGTGTACGCCGTTTTAGTTACTATAACTATGGTAGCAACGATGATGATGATGATAATGATGATTGGTATGATGACTAAATAGTTATCAAGGGAAGCAACTTTTACCATAGAAACAAGGTATTCAAAATAAAAATACTAACATCAATTAGAATTTATAAATACCATGCTTGTAATTATGCTTTGTCGCACCAGAAATTAGATATTATAACCAAAGGCTTCAGCGTTCAAACAGGCAATAACACTAACTTTTATAAAAGAACTTGTACAAGCACAATACATACACATTTCGATAATGTTAATAAAAAGCAAATTTACATAAGATTCTAAATAAATGATTATGAACTGAATTCTTAACAAAAACAATCAGCTTTATGAACAATCACGTTTCATACAAGAAATTCAATTAAACATATTTTATTGCTCAAAAGCAAAGGGATCGGGCACAAGTTATTACAACATTATTAAAAGCCCTCTCCCTACAATTTACAACAAGTAATATGATTAACATAGCAGCAATATAAATACAATGTACAAATTACTTTGTTTTGTGAAAATTCTTTAAAGAAAAATAAAAATGGAAAAATACTTTGAAAGTGCAAAAAGTGAAAACATAGATATATAATAAACCATTGTAATATAGGATAAAAATATACCACTACATGTGCATATTTGTATAAAATAAAATAATTTTTGTAGAATAGAATTCAAGAATAATACAAATGAGAAAATAAAGAAGAAAAAAAAAAGATCTGCAACAATTTACCCATCTTATATCAATCAATCAAATCTATGACTATTATGTATAAAACTCGGGACTGCTGTAAATATGTCAGGCATAAGAAGTTATAATATTGTCCATGTCCAGTCTCGTCTTGATAGATTTCGTCAACTAGATCAAATCATTAAGAAAAATAATATATTTACTCCTTCCATAGAGGTGCAGGGTAAACTGACAAGGTCATAGTTTGGGATATTGAACAAGCAATATACATGAGGTGACCAATAATAAAACTATAAGAGAAAAGACATTGAAAGTATAAATAAGAAGAAAAGATGTCTTCTCAAATGCCTGCCTCAAGATAGGATGTTTTTTTTTATTTATTTTACAGATTCCAATGTGCCGAGACAACGATATAATGAACTAATCCTTGTACAGACAACGAAGTATTGAACATTATTTATGTTATATAATATTTTGTTTTAATAAAATTTATAAAAAAATAATACTATTATCAATTTCTAAAACTTCGAAAAGTAATACATAAATAATAATAATAAAAATAAATATAATTGTGATTATTGCAAAGGTCAACCAAGTGGCAAAACTTTCACTGAATCCAAGTCAAGATTTACAACCCATATCAAACGGATAAGGTTGCAATTGTATACAATATGTGTCTTTTTAACGACCGCAGATCCGTTTGGGGTGTAATTTTGACTTCTGTTTAGTAAAACTTTTGCCACTTAGTTGACCGTAGCAATAATACATAGTAAAGCATTAATAAAGCCAACAGATACGGCATCTAAAAATTTATATAAAGGTAAGATAAGGAAAGGATATGAAGTAAATGCACATGAAAAAAGACTTTACATGGTAAAGCCAAGCAACGGAGCAACACACGCTTTTATTGTTGTTCTTCATCTTGAAGTCACAATGAGGATTTCAACAGTATGTACATTTGAATCATAACCGTCCCTTACCAGGCCAATTGTAAAAATAATTTCAATATATGATCAGATCATAAAGAAAACAAAATGACAAATAAGAACTAGTATAAAATACTCCTAAAATTAGGAGCAAAATAATTCTGCTTATAGAAACAAATTCTGTTGTAATGTACTCTTTTCTATGCAGCGACGTAATGTGTACTATAATACTTTAAATTTATAACCTTCCGTACACTCTTACAGGACTTTAAAATTCAAATGACCATTTCAACAAACTTGGCTTTTTATTCAGATTCTAATGCTCATTTGTTTCATGTCAGCTTTTTATTGTACATCTTTCGGTTCATGGTCTTCTAGATGATTTGTTTTGATCTGCACTGAGGAGACAAAAGTTATCGAAATGCCATCTGCAGAAACTAAATTTTACCATAACGTTGGTAGTAACTTTGGTATTTAGTTATTTATGATCACTTGGTCTGCCTCTACTGCTGAACTGTAAGTCATTGAAAGTGCTCACCTAATTCGGTGCTTGTCTGCAAAGAGACTTATTTGAAAATTTGCCATACCTAATTGCTCGTATAGTGTCCTTGTTTCTTGGTGTTTTCGATGTTGCCATTGTCCATGGATTTTTCGTTTTCTGACTGACGGTTCGGTTCTCACTTACTTTATTTAAAACTGGAGAGTATTCTTCTCATGCAAAGTTCTGCCCTTTGCTTGATTAAAGTTGTTAATTTCGATCCTTCGTGTTTCTGTTTATTAAATTGTTGTAAAGTCTTTACTTCTGGCTTTTGTTGGCAAACATATTGATCATTTCCTAAATGCTTTACACCAAAACTCAATTTATACAATTTTTCATATCGGCAATATTTAGCGTTGCACAATATCATGTTCTTCTTTCATAATTGATGATGTTGTTATGCCAAATCTATTTAGAAGTATTTCAATTGAAGTTTCATATGTAAGAAGGCTTGATATCATAGTCAACGGAAATTATGTCCTTAGCTGGCTGTCAATATCTGCGAGCATTTGTACGGACAGTACCCGCGTGTATTGTCTTCAAGTTTTATATACTTCATTGTAAGGGTACTCGTCTTGATAAGTTGGACTTTTTTCTAGTTTGATTTTTACTGTGAGTCTGTATTTATTTTTAGCCATTCACCACACATAGGGGGAGGGTTTGGATCCAAGAAAACGAGTTTAACCCCACCGCAATTTTTGCGCCAGTCCCAGGTCAGGAATATGTTGGTAATTTGCTTGTCCTTGTCTTCTTATAAAATTTTAGTTTCTTGATATTTGGGTTATTGGATGTGGATTTTTTCAATTGATTTATGCACTTTTCACCTTTTGGGTCCATTTAGGGCTTGCTATATGGTGTGAGGTTCCTAACTGTAACCGTGCGGTGACCCCTAGATGCTTTGTTTTGGGTCGTTTTAACCTGGAAATGGGATGCTGTCTCCTTGACATTTAACGAAAGTAAAAATGGTAAAGTAGGCCACAATTAAAAGGGAAAATTAAACAAAATTATACACACTAAAAACAGCTTAAATATCCAAAACGGGTTGAAAGGAAAGTGTGCCAAACGTTTCGGCCAGTACGGCCTTCTTCTAGGGGCAACCGGGACAGAAAAATGGAAAAGGGTGTGGAGGATTCAAGAGAAGACTACCGACTAACATGTAACGAAAATCACCTGTAAAAATCCTGCTCAATCTTGAACTTAATCCAAAAAGAAAACAAAACATTTGTATACTGTACTGTGCAATAGTGTAATTTCAAAAAAGTAAAATCATAAAATGGACTGTTTCTTAACATTCATGCCAAAGGGTCGAACAGTCCGTAGAAAATGGATAATTTTTTGTTCAAGGAACTGACGTTGTTTCTCACCCGCACTAGTTTGTAAAAGGACAGTTACATGCATGTCATGAATGCTGTGGGTGGGTCGCCGAAAGTGTTCACCTACGGGGCAATCTTTTCCATTGGTGACGCTCTGTTTATGTTCGACAAAGCGATCACCTAGATCATCCGGCATAGTTTGCAACCAACAGCATACACTACGTTTTCAGTAGTGCAGGTGAAACCATTTTTAAGTTTGAAAACGTTAGCCGGTCCTACTACTTCATCTGTTTCACAAGTAAAATTACAAGTCAGACAACGAGATCGCTTCCTTTTTCTAGTGCCCTTGAATTCACAGGGAATTTGAGGAGTAGCACTCTTGAAAGAGCTAGTGACAAGGTGCTGTTTTAGACTCTTCCCTTTTCTAAAGGCTGCAATCGGAGGCGAATCCTGGAAAACTGCTGACATGTGTTCGTCCTTGAGAACTATGGATTTAAAGTTACGGATCAAAATGTTTTTGATGGCTTCGTTGTGAGGGCGGTATGTCAGAACCAACGGCACACGGTCGTCGGTATTTCTCACCCTCTTCTCCATCAACTTTAGCAGTGACTTTATTAATAAGTCGCTTAATGCTTTTGTTATGCATATAGATCTAAAAATATTTGCATAAAAAGCAAGTGCAATACCAAATATCTAAGAGATGATTTTTTTCCATACGAAGCGATGTAAGTTGTCGCAGTGGCCACCTGAACAAATGAAATTTAAAGCATTTCATATTTTTTGCAAGGGAATTGGGGGTAATAACAAATTAATCGAACAGAATTATAAATGAAAAGTTCATGAAAAAAACCACATATTGCAGTTGACAATTTTGACAACAACAAAAAAATCCAATGACCAAAATAAAATGATCTGAAAAAGTTGATAGAATACAAATGAATTATGGATGAAATAAGACTAAAAACAACAATAAAAGCGTTGTTCTATTGAAATGCATTTATAGAGACTTTGTCTCATGTTCATTTACTCCATACTATTTTATTGTGTAAATGACGACTGAAGTGTCTCGAAAGACGACCATTCGTTTCTTGTGTAGTTTTTGTCTACACATTTATCTCCATTATGGCTTACCAACGACAGAAACTTTTTTAAAACAAGACATACCACTATTTATGTATTTAAGATATGTTTAATGAAGAAAGATAACAGGAAACACCTACAACGGCCAAAAATTACAATCACATGCAACAATCCATCGGGAAACTGCACAAGTACAACAATAAAATAACAAAAGGCAAACATAGACAACGATAGGAACTCGGGATAGCCGGACTTGGTACCGGTGTTATATTGTCATTTTTCCCCCATGCTAGATTTTCCCCGGGGGGAAATTGAGATCATTATCAGTTTTCCCCCACGGAAAACTGGCAATACGTAAACGTATTGCCATCTTTCCCCCATGCTAATTTTTCCCCCACAACAAGATTACTTGTCCATTTTTCTATATCGCCTGACCAATCACTCTGTCTGAGCTTTGATTAACAATTTAAAGCATCCGTCAACCATAAAAAGGCGCATACACCACTCTCACAATTTTGACAAAACATTAATGCAATTGCCTTTAGATTCAATATATTTCAACTTATATCACTATGATGATCGCCACATACCACAAATTGACAAATTCGCTAAAAATACTTATAATAATCTAAACCAACCTGTATCAACGTTAAAATGACAAGTTTTTTGGCTGGCTTACTTTTTAACAAACCAACAACACAATATTTTTATGATAACTTCCGTCCGTCGATTGTCGTGCTATAACTTAGAACCTATTGAGAATCCCTTAATCAATTATCTCCGAGCTTGATTTTGCAGAGTTATTTAATAAGATTGTCTTTAGATTTGTATACTTTAAGTTGAAATTTCGTCACTTAAATTCTTTACCTTTTCTACTCCTTTTAGTCAAATTTATTACATTTGTTTGGGGGGTGTATCTGACTGATTCCACATTCAACAACAAGAAAGTAATTTTCATGTTATCAATGATGTCGCTGACGTTTAATTATTAGGGGGAAAATGAGCATCTTTAAAATCGAAAGGGGAAAAATGGCAATGATCTCATTTTTCCCCCGTGTTCAGTAATGGGGAAATTTGAGAACATGCCAAATTTTCCGGGGGGAACATTCAGCATATGCCAATCTTTCCCCCGGAAAAACTGGAATGGGGGAAAAATGGCTATAGAACACCGGCACAAGAAACAGCCAGCGGTAGGGTTAAACCGGTTCATGGCTACACAAACCTTCCATTTCTCTATCCCGTTTCCCTATAGTATAATAAACATACAAATAAAATCCAATACAGGTAGACCACTAACTCTAAGACAACAATCTTGAAAGCAAAGAATAAGACAAAACGTAATTTAGAAAGCTGGGTTAAGGAGTTTTCGCCGCTAAACAGCCGGATAGCTCAAGAGCTTAGTCTGCTGATAAAACACTGTCGCACTACAGAAAAATAATCAAATTCAAAACTTCCCGGAGGGTTTGGTAAAGAATCATCATGGATTTCAGTAGACATCGACAGTAACAGTGAGAGGCCAGTAAATTGTAAAATCTACAAGTTACTGGATCCCAAAGCCATTTTAACGGAATCATGAAGAATATCGGGGCAATATCCCTTTTTACGTAAAGATTGTAGGTTACGTCCCAGATTTTTTGTGTTTTTTTTATCAGTTTTTGACATTTTTAACAACATTTCCGTAAAAACGAAGGTGAGAAATGCCCTTAGTAATAAGCTGTTTGAAAATCGCATTACATTTTGATATCAAATGTTCATATCTTCTATAAAACTTCTTAATTGTGTTAATCAGTCTATGAAATATGTAACCTTGTTGTAAATGTTTGGATGTGATTGTAAGGTTACGTTCATTAAAGTCATCAAGAGTAGAACAGACGCGTGCAAATCGTACCAGTTGAAATATATACACCCCGTATGATGGAGCTACAGGAACGTCTCTAATAGTGAAATCAAAATCATCTCTTTTATCATGAATTTTGTTTTAATTTTTCAAGAGTCAACGATGATAGTTAGATCGAGAAATGGGCAGTATTTAGAATCTGTAAATGGTGTACTTTTTCTTTCGAAATTTTCTTGTATGGATACACTATCAATCTTTCAAATTTTGGTATTTGATTTAATGGTATTCAGAACACCTATTTATCCTCTCAATAATTAATATTGTCAACATCTCATGATTTAAGCTACCACGTTTTTCTTGCAATTGACTCGATGAGTGCCCTATAGTTGTTGTGACTTTCTTTATTAGTCTTTTATCGGGCATTAGATTACAGCAAATGTAAAAACACTTTGCGAGATTATTTCGTTTTTTTATCCCCTGCTTAGGGAAAGTTGGGGCATTATGTAATGCAGTCCGTCCGTATGTACGTACGTGCGTTTGTAATGCTCCCCGATAGCTCTGGAACTAAAAGAGATACAAATTTGATACTTGGCACCATACTAGAGTATTATCAGAAGTATGCGCCCTCGGGGAAAATTATGGGAGAAAACCAATTTTCGCGATATCCAATAATTGAAGAAATTTCTAAGGCCATTTGGGCTAGAAAGTTGAAACTCGGAAATCGACTCACATATTATGTAGCAACTTCAAAGAGGGTGTCGGAATTTTGATATGACCCCTTAGGGCATGGTCTCTAGGGGGTCCAAAAAACAAAAATCGATTCCGCTGGCACTCCTCTTACAACTTAAATCACAGGACCCTTGTAATAAGGGTATAAGTAACACTATAAAAGTTGTCTGTGCCGAAGGTTTCGAAATTTTGAAATCCAGTAATAAGCGAAATCTTCTGAAGAATCATGTTTGGAAGCTGAAACTTTGTATGCAAGTTCGATTATATGCATCTCATTTACTGGTGATAGCGGACTTTTGATATGACCCCTGGGGGCATGCCCTTAAGGGGCCAACAAATGTTAAACAATCAGTACTCACTAACGACTGGAATTCTATGTATAATTTTGATTTTGTGTTTTATATTTTCTTGAGGAATTATTGGAATTGCTCTTTGAATCCGTTCTAAGTTTTTAGAATTTAGACCCCGGTGCCAAAATTGGTAAATTTCCTGAAAATGTCAAAGACAAAAAATTTTTGAAATTCCAACATGAAGCTTTATAATTAAGCAACTTTTTAATGTCATCAGCTAGTATGAACACCTAAACTTCAAAAATATGATTCTAATTTTGGTAAATTTCCTGAAACTCTCAAAGACCAATTACTTTTTGGAATTTTACCTAGCAATCATATCGTTTTTGATGCTTTATAGTTTTAATTTTTTGATTACAGAAAAAAACCTTGATTCTAATTTGGTAAAGTTCCTAAAACTCTCAAAGACGTATTATTTTTTGGAATTCTACCTAGAAACCATATCGTTTTCAATTATTTAGAGTTATAATGCGGAATTTAAACTGTCAGGTTGCAAATGTCTTTGATTCTTATTTTGGTAAATTTCCTGAAACTCTCAAAGACCCATTATTTTTGGAAATTTTACCTGGCAACCATATGTTTTTTATGCCTTATAGATTCAATAATGATTTTCAATAGCCAGATTGCAAAAATCTTTGATTCTGATCTTGGTAAATTTTCTGAAACTGACAAAGACCCACTATTTTTGGAATTCTACCTACAAACCATATCTTTTCAATTCCTTACATTAGTGAAGACATTTTCAATAATCAGAGTGCAAAAAAACTGATTCTACTTTTGATAAATTTTCTGAGACTCTCATAGACCGATTTCTTTTTGGAATATCTTTTTCAATTCCTTACAGTAAAAAAGATGATTTTCAACAGTCAGGTTGCAAAAATCTTTTATTCTAATTTTGATAATTTCCTGAAATTCTCAGAAACCTGTACTTTTTGAAATTCTACATAGCAATCATATCTTTTTTGTGTTTTATAGTTACAATGATTGAATTAGTTTCAAAAATACTTGTCTTTTTTACAAGGGGAGGGGGTCCAAAAAGGGGTATGGGGGTTGCAATCTTTGATTGGCTGTGTTTCATTAAATCTTGCATCCATGAGTAAACAGACACATGGGTACAGTGTTGTTCGACATTTAGAATTCAGATTAAACCGGTGCTTTGGGTCGTCTTGTACTTACTTTAATATATGAATAAAGCTCGTTGTAAAATGCTTCATGGTAATCAATATTAAGAGCAAAAATAAAAGCGCTATTCCATTGCTTGATTTTAACATGTATTTGAAGAGACTTTATCTCATGTGCATATGCTTAATATTCTTTTAATATTTGTTTATACCGTTATATTTCTACAAAGAAACTATATAAATAACAAAATGCTGAAGTAAGTGTTAACTTAATTTCTGCAGGTGCGCATTTCGACAACTTATGTCTCTTCAGATCAATTCAAAACATTTGGATATCCAGATATCGAAATGTGTGTAAAATCTGATAGAGAACAAATTACCAGTTGGATCTTAAAAGTAAAGCCAAAATCAGCTAGGACAAAGCTATGCAAGAAGGAGATACTCATTAGTTTCGAACAAAATTTTGATAAATTTTGATATTAAAAGTTTCAAAATAAAATTGGTTTCCGAGCCAGCACCGAAAAATGGCTACTTGGTTGGTGAATACAACCGGGGACTTATAGTCCAGCAGCAGAGGCATCGGCCCAGTGGTAATAAATAACAAAATACCGAAGTGACTGTTAAATAACAAAATACCGAGGTAACTGTAAATTTTATTTCAGGTCTCTTGAAAATAAATCACCCATTGTATTCGCCCATTTTATTCACTTAGTAGTAGGAAAGACAAAACATATTTTGTAAAGAACCACACTGAGTCAAACAAGAAGTACACGGAGAATGACGTGCTAAAGGTGTTGGAATTTTTAATAGATAACATCTTTGTCGAATTTGGAGGTCGCGTTTTTCAACAGACAATCGGGATTCCCATGGGAAGTAACTGCGCACTGCTTTTAGCTGATCTCTTTCTTTTCTCGTATGAAGCCAAGTTTTTAAAAGGGCTAACACAGAAAAAACAATAACATTTAGCCCAGTCCTTTAATTTTAGCTTCCGCTGCATAGACGATGTACTTTCTCTTAATAATCCAAAATTCAAGGAATATTTACACCAGATCTATCCCAATGAGCTTGATATTAATGAGACTACTGATACGCCGACTTCAGCTTCGTACTAAGATCTGTTTTTATACATTGATGAAGAAGGACGTTTGAAATCTAAGCTATATGACAAACGTGATGATTAATTTTCCCTTTCTGAGCAGCAATATACCTACCTCTCCAGCCTATGGAGTGTACATTTCACAGTTGATTCGTTACTGTCGCGCATTTAGTTTATACAGCGATTTTTTTAATAGAGCAAAAACACTGTCCCAAAAGTTGCTTAGTCGGGGATTTTTTTCAGCCTTTGTTACATTCATGGTGAATAAAAGGATATGGGGTAAATGCACATGAGACAAAGTCTTTACAAATACATGGTGAAAAACAAGCAAAGGAACAACGCTTTTATTGTTGTTCTTCCTTGAAGTCACCATGAGGCCTTCAACAATGAGCTTTGCTCATATCCATAGTAAGTTCAAGACGGCCCCTAGCAACGGTTTAAGCGGAATTCTTTGCTAATTGTCGAGCAACGCTACATCCATGTCTTTCTCGGTCATGCAATTCCTTTCATAATGTTCATCCCTTCAGAAATTTTATGGCCGTCACCATGTTATCATATTGACAGATATGACTTGTCTGTGTCCCAAATGAAAACTGACATTTTCAGCTAGATTTCACGTCTTCACGGATTTGACATAACCGGTTTTGACTCAACCATGGATTGACTCACTGATAGTGTGACGGATGCCGCTAGCGGAGCAGGGCATGCTTACCCATCCGGAGCACCTGATGTCACTCCCGGTTTTTATGGGAGTTCACACTGTCAGTACTTTAGTTTTTCGTGTTGTCTTGTATATCATA
>MJUU01040044.1:224123-245804 GCA_002080025.1 Modiolus philippinarum
TATGGCTTTCCATATTATTTGATATTAATGCTGCTGATGAGAGGTAACTCCTTGAAACACGTGTACAGCATAACGAAATTTACAGTTTTTTTTTATGCAACATCGGTATTTTTTGTATATTGAGACACCATTTAGTATTTAATTTCCCTTGTTTTATGTTTAAGCAGTAGTTATACAAGAATGGTTTTACTGTATTTCATATCATTGACGTACTTTAAGTAGAAACTATTTGCTTGTTCCATTTACATGAACATGGAAGCTTGGAAGTTTAAATAATTGCATTTTACTATAAGTTTTGCAACATTGAGGCTTGGTATGTTGGATTGAATATCTTGAAATATATATTTGTTGAAGGATTTTGTAGATAAATGTAAACAATGAGGGTAATAAAAAAATTACCGAACAGAATTGTCAAGATTCAAAATTCAAGGGGACAGAACGACAAAGCAGGTATAAAACTACCGGAAAAAAATTGTCAATCACAATTGTCCTGACTTGATACTGGTATTTTGAAAGAAATGATGGATAAAACGGGTTTTAAAGGCGAGCCAAACATGCCTATAGATTGCGATTGTGTTCGGTAGCAACTCAACAGCAATTGCTACTGAAAGGCCGTAGACAGTGAACGGAAATGTTCAAACTAGTATTGAGTTAAAAAAATAAATCTTGACTCACAGTTTGGACCGAAACTTCAATTTTTTCAACAAGGAACTGGTTTTATTCTAGTCGTTAGCACATTTTGTATTGAAGATGATGTTGAAGCATGCATGTTACAACCAAGGATAACTGGAATGGAGTACACCTTTTATGGAAGGTTAAAGCAGAAGGAAGAGGTGCATATCAAATAACAATAAACTCGTACATGTCCATATTAACTCTAAAGAATTGAGCCCATGTTATGTATGTACCAACCATCATATGACAATTGATATGTCCGAAGCAAACATCGATAATTGGGATGAAACAACTTCGTGTTGTATTTAGTCGAATGTAAACTAGCCAGGTGCTAGTTGCAATTCCTTGCATTATAATGGTCAGTCAACTGGTCAAGCCAGCTGTAGGACTTACCGAACGTCAATTTCATGCATTCTTCCATACATATATCCCTGTGATAAACACTCATTCTCATTTTTATGGCCGAAAACATGTCACAGGTACTTACACTCTTAAAAGGGGACATTTTTGAAATAAAAAATACTCGTTTTGCATACTGTAAAACAGGTACATCATACCTGCTTACAAATAAAGCTGACTTGCACCGATAATCAAATATTTTAAGTTCTTTTGAACATGTCTCGTTTCTTGACCCCCTGTTAAATTCAATGTCACAAACGTTTTTCGACACTTTCTAACATGCAAGAAAACTTTGCTTCACAAATTACTGGACAAAACCAGGTTTCAATATAAGATTTTTATGAGGATGCACGAATTTCAGTCAATAAAATTATTCTAAAGTTAAAAGGTTTAGAAAAATTCTTTTTTATAGGCTTGTCACAAACTGCCTGTATTTTACGAGACATGCTTTTCAAAGACGTTAAAATGAATAACAACAGAACCAGAACCTGACAGTAATGTGCTGTTTTATTTCGTTTAATGATATATTGGTTAATTCAAAACCCCTTTTTCCCATTGGAGAAGTATTTTTTTCTGGGTGATTGTTTTAAACAACAGGAGCATCTTTGGGGTATTTTTGTCTGAAGCTTTACGTGGCGGCTTCCTGTTCTTTCCCTGAATCACTACAATTTGTTTAGTGTAATTAAACACAAGCTTACAATGTATACAAGTCGTTTATACACCAAAACTTAAATTGGTTACAAATGCTTTCTCTATTTTTTGGTGTAAAAGTCAAAATTTAATTTTACGTGACTGAAACCTTACGTGACATATTTTACAAAAAGTGACTACAAACTCAACCGATCTGTTTGTTGTTGAGGCATACTTTGTGGCATCATCAAAAATGTTGTTTGCCGCCATTTATTTGAAATCAATACACAACAATAAATATTATGGCAAGTTTTCTTTCGATTTTTTACCCACTGATCTTATTTTTGTAGATTTGTGAATTTGTGACATTTCAGTTGATTCAATATTGGTTCGTTGCACTTTCGCTTAGAAATAATGCAGAATTCAATGAATAGATCTGCATACTTCCAGCTCAACACTGAACCATGATTATCATGTCACGTAAAATTAACCCTGCTGTCACGTAAAATTCCTCTTAGTAATAACCACGTTATTGACCATTTTGAAGGCAATACAGACCATTTTTCTATAACCACCGTTTTAAGCAATTGAACTAAACATATAAGTAAAGAAATTATAATATATATGTGATGATTTACTGCACTGAAAAGACAAAAGTTGGCAAAATTGATATCTGAAGAACTACTAAATTTCTAGATTTTGTTGTTTGTTGGAAAATTCAATTTTTCAATGGCACCTTATAAGTATCTGATGAAAAAAATGGATCAACAGCCAGAAAGCATTTTAAAATGAAATAATAATAAACATAAAGGAAGGTATGAACGTAAAAATTTAAGAAAAAAGAATGTCACGTAAAATTCACATTGAAATAATACATTGACAAACGAATGCTGAAGCAAAAAGAGATATATTGTTCGTTTGTGTACACGCATCTGTACAGAATGGAATGAGGAAGCTATTTTTCAAAAAGATTTCATACAATGAGAGAAATAAGATCGCAGAAGTTCCTAAGGGTCATAACAAATGAATTTTACGTGACATTGTGGATACAATAACCAATTCAAAAATTTATACAATACGCGATGAGGCTCTTTCGCATTTGCTTAGAACATGACAGAGTATTATGCATTATTTGTTCATGTTTTGAACCTTTTCTATCAATGGATTACGTTTTGAAAATCAAATATTAGAAATGAGTGAAATTTACGTGACAATCATGCTTCTCTAGAATAAGTTGGTATACTTTGTCCAAAGGTATTGCAAAGTATTAAAACTTAAATTTGAAAGTTTTTCATATACGTATGTATAACACCAGATCATTCATTCAAAGATGTGAACCATCCCCAAAAGTAGTTTTTTAACTGAAATGTACGTGACAAAGAGGTGTGTTTCTGAATGTCCGATTACGGTTCAATGCTTACACAATTCAAAATCATTAATGACATTTTAGGTTTCAGACATGTTGTGTGTTGTTCTGTTGTTCCTAAATAAGTTATTCACGGTCGTTGCATAATACCAGGGTATTTGAAACATGAGCAATGTTTTATAATCAGATTTATAGACAATATTTGCTAAGTATGAGTGTTTTAATTTTCTTCTTGCTGATACAAGTTTCCAGCTAAATGTTGGTTCGAAGTATCCTTTCACATGTCATTATATTTTCTGTTCAATTAACTTCAAGCAAACACTTTTAGTGTAAAACTTGTTTGTTTTATCAGCTAAAATAAAGTCACGTAAATTACAATGGTGCTTTCAGGGGTATGGTTTGCACCACGGTACAACAATAGATAATAGGTACAAAGCGTGGCCAATGTTTGATTATGAAGTAAGACATGTTATATTTTCATATTACAATCAAATTCTTATAAAACCCGAAAGTCCGAATTTCAGAAATCTACCTGTCCGTTTCGGCCATTAAAATGAGAATGAGTGAAACATCTGTCATTCAAGTCGTTATACTGGAAGGATGTTTTTAGCTTGTCGGTCGGTGATATTTAAAACTTGGAAGATTGCGTGCGGCCAATGCTAGTTGGGCTTTTCAAATATTTTAAGCATTGGAAAGATATTGGAAAGTTTAAGCCAATGTTATTTGAATCATTTCGGTGGCTTTCAATTGTATTGTAAGTGAAACGCTGATGTGCCAAGTCATATTTACAATGTATAAAATGACTGAATGTAAACAATGACATATGAAGCATGGGAAGTAACAGCCAGTGATTAGTAATGACGTAAAATATTTGAAGAACGAACTATTTTGCTCATGATTTTTGAAGCAAGCAAGACAGCATTCAGACATCAATGTATCGCTCATGCTGATGACATTAGACATTTAAAGTGTGTAAAATTGCAGCCATTGCAATGACATTTTAAGCATTGTAAGTGTGAGTAGAGAGCTAAAAGATACTCGAGCTACGTTAAAAGGAGGTTCTATGCATTTCATTATTTACTTTTCACATTCCAATTTAAGCACCATATCTTAGAATATATACAGAAATATACGACGAATGGTAAAAATAACTCCGAACAGATGGGCATCTGAACATGACTAATTGTTTGACTAAACAATACCACAATTACTTTAAATTTGCCTTTCTTTCTTGAATTGCTGTAAGTGTATTGCATTCTGAAGTAGAATATCAGTCAGGAAACACTGTTTTTTATCTGTGAGAAATTTCAACCTTTTATGGATTTTGCAATAGTGAGAAACCAACGATGATCAATATGGACGTCAATGATCAGAAATTTCAACATGGTAACCACGTACCATACAAATCATTAAAAATTTATCATGATTTATTGGGAAACTTTCATATATATTTTTCAATTTGACAACAGTAAACAACTGAAATTCTCTCAGTCGACTGACAAAACAGACGAATAAAGGAAATAATTCCATCTGTGATTCGATAATAAACGAATTTCACGACAGAGTGCGGCATTTGATACATTAAAAAGAAACTTTGATCTAAGTTTAATTTCAATAACAAACGTGAAATGAAATTTTACGACATAAGAATGATATATTATTAGTCATTAAAAGGCTTATTGAGATATTGATATGCATGTCTGAGGGTCAAGATGGAAGGGTTTTTGAGTTTAATGTTAGCAGTGGGAAAATCGCCTAGACATTGTTCATCACAGGATCTTCAAAGCAATTATTATTTCTTGATATAATGCACGTATGACTTAGAGTTCGATAGGCATTTTTATGATAAAAATGTAAGAAAGGGAAGAATTAATGGAAACAAAACTTTAACCACCTCAACTTGAAAATACATGAAATATTTTAATGTGAATCCACAAAAAGTAAACAGCAAAATGAAAAAAAATATGGAAATTATATAAAGACCATTTCATTTATTATATTATCAGAGGATAAATAAAAACAGATTTCAAATATTATGTAGAGAACAGAATTACAAAATAAAAGTACATGGATGTCAAAGAAGTAAATGTTGCAGACAATAGCACGTGCATGCTTGAGCACGTTCTCCATACAAGGCATGAGACTGGATTGTCGACAGGGTAAAATTCTCCATCTATGTATATTAATCACTTATCAGGTAACAAATATGTCGTGGCTGGGAAAAGTTGATTCCGAGACTGATAAGACGCGACGAAGCAATTCTAGAACTTCTAAACATAAAACTTATTAGTCGTAATTTACCTTTGAAAGAAATGCCTTGATTGCATACATCCTACAGTTTATTTTTACCCTTTTTGACAAATGGCCATAGGTTAATTCCGTGCATAAATCGGCATGTAAATTTTCTAATTCAAAAATACCAATTCCTTCTATACAGTAATATTGAATATTTTTATTTTGCATTTGTCAAAATCTAAATATTTTCGATTTAAAGTACAGTTGTTGAAGGTAGTTATTAAGTCCAAGTGACCCGTGTTGGTCATTAAATACCTTTGACATATTTTTTCAATTAAACAAATAAAGTGAAAGAAATAAAAATATTAAAGGATACCAAAAGACCTACAGATCAATATAGGACAAACAGTTCTATTTGATCGAACTTGCTCATTTACGGCCTATAGTCAATCCAGACACATCAGACTTATTGCAATCAATTTCCGCTGATCCGAAAAACTATACCATTAAATTGATTGTATTTTAACAAGTGTGATGTTTGAATTTTCCTCATCGTTTGTCTTTGTTTTAGCCTTGAATAATCTATATCTTGTCCATATGATCAATATTGGTATTTTGCACCACAAACGTAAATCTTTGGACCTTCTACGACAATATGGACCCCCAGATATCGATCACAATACTCCAATGATACCACTAGTACATAGTGTCAATGGAGATTTTAAATACCATGACATACATGGGTAAACACGCTTTCTTTTTATCTGTCAATTTTCCTTCGTTTTCAAATTGTGTATTCAGTTTGTTTTAAGTGAAATGATATCTGGGGATTTAACATAAATCGTGTTATTTAATGATAATAACTAGGTGATATACCAATATGACAATAATAAGTGGCATGTACAAAATTTGACGGATCTTTTTTTAACATTTTATGCAATATTTTGATATGTAAAAGGTAAGTGAAAATGTTAAATGTATATTATACAACTTGTTTATAGTTTAATTGTCATAAAATTTATTTAAATACATAGTTACTCATAAGAAAATTATATGTGATTGTTAAATTGGCTGAAGATTTACACACTGACGGTTCGTGTGGCCAATAGTAATACATAAATGCTCTAAATATATCAATCAGTCGCTAATGGTCCTTATATTTTGGCCCTCTAATTTTAAAGCATTTCATGAATGTCGAACACATTTGACTTATATAAATAACCATTTTATCCCACATAAACTTAAATAAACATAGTAATTTTATCAAATATATACCCAGGAAGATAAATATAACATGTGTAAGTGTCAATATTCATGTTTAACATATATCAAATTATAAATTTAAAATAAGACATGTCGGAATATAATAACAGTGATCCACATGGTAATGACTTCAGAGAAGGTTTGCATTGCCAGCGTACCCTTTTTCTCAAATTCACTAAATGTGTTTTTACATTAATAATTATTTTTATTGACCTCTTTCAAGATACCAAATGCATAAAAACGAAGATCTTTTATCCTCATCTGTACTGAATACCATCTCTTTCAAGTAATTATATATCCGCCAAAAGTTGTTAATCTTGTTACATTTTACAATGAAAGGATATGGAGTAAATACACATGAACCAAAGTCTCTACAAATACATGGTAAAACCAAGCAATGGAGCAACGCTTTGATTGTTGTTCTTCATCTTGAAGTCACCGTAAGGTTTTTAACGCTCATACATGATAGTAAGTTCAGCACCAGTTGAGTTGAATTCATTGCTTAATGTGGAGCAACGCTACATACACACAGATGTGGGATTGTCAGTTAACATAAACTTAACTGGCAAAGTGTTCTAACAACTGTTGTCATCCATTGCCTGACAAAAAGACTCATGGAAGACCATAGGGAACTCATCGAGTCAGTTGTAAGAAAACTTGCCAAAATACAGTTGTGAGGTGTGGGTACTATAAACAGAATGGTCAGATTAACATTTGAACCTAAAAAATAAATGAATAAATAAAATGCCAAAAAATGCAAGTATGACAGTTTATCCAAATGAGATATTCTCACAAGACCAAGTACACTATGACTGCAATATATAGAAGGCATGCACCTCTGTATATTTTCATTTTTGTTGTTGTGTCTTATAATGCATTGTAGGCCCATCAATGTTTGGCATCAGTATCAAACAGTTTAATTTGGCGTTTATAATAAGATCTGAAAAATTGTCAATAAGATTTACAAATAAGACATGCTTCTTACAAGTTAGGGTCCACTTCATAAAGTTTTCTTTTGTAAGAGAAATATAAATTTTGTAGTAGATATAATGTAAATGGGGGTAATAACAAAATTACCAACCAGAGTGGCCAAGAGCCGAAGTCCATGAGACAAAAAGACAAATCCAGTGGAAACCACCGGCAAAATCGTCGACCACAATGGTCCTGACATTGTACAGGCATTTCAAAAGAAATGGTGGGTAAAACCGGTTTATGGTCCGCCCCCTTCCCTTTTCCATTGTGGTAGTGTGCGGTAGCAACTTGACAGCAATTGCCATTTTTATCCCAGTATTAAATAAAAAATCAATCTTGAATCAGAGTTCGGACCTTCACTTCAAATTTTTCCACAAGGGACTGATATAACATGTGTAAGTGTCAATATTCATGTTTAACATATATCAAATTTAAAATAAGACATTTCGGAATATAATAACAGTGATCCATATGGCAATGACTTCAGAGAAGGTTTGCCAGCGTACCCTTTTTCTCAAATTCACTAAAGTAAAAGTTTCATTTACCTCTTTCAAGATTCCAAATGTACGAAAACGAAGATCTTATATCCTCATCTGTACTGAATACCATCTCTTTCAAGTAATTATATATCCGCCAAAAGTAATACTTATAGTTGTTAATCTTTAAATTTAACAATGAAAAGATATGGAGTAAATACACATGAATTAAGAAACGGTGCAACTCTTTTATTCTTTTTCTTCATCTTGAAGCCACCGTAAGGCCTTAAACAATGAACTTTGCTCATGCCTCATCGTAAGTTCAATACGACTAAAGCACCGGTTTAAGCGGAACCCATTGCTAAATGTCGAGCAATGCTACATCTATGTTCTTTATGCCCACAGATGTTGGATCGTCAGTTAACATAAACTTAACTGGCAAAGTGTTCTAACAACTGTCATCCATTGCCTGGTAAAAGTCACTATAACTACAATATATAGAATGCATACATCTCTGTATATTTTATTTTTTGTTTTGTGTGTCATGTAATGCATTGTAAGTCCATCACTGTTTGGCATCAGTATGCTTTTACAAATTAGGGTCAACTTCATCAAGGGTTTTTTGTAAGAAAATATAAATTTTGTAGTAGATATAATGTAAATGGGGTAACAACAAAACTACCAACCAGAGTGGCCAAGAGCCGAAGTCCATGAGACAAAAAGACAAATCCAGTGGAAACCACCGGTAAAATTGTCGACACCAATGGTCCTGATTTGGTACAGGCATTTCAAAGAAATGGTGGGTTAAACCGGTTTTATTGCCAACCAACCCTTTTCCATGTGTGCGGTGGCAACTATACAGCAATTGCCATATTTATCCCAGTATTAAGTAAAGAAAGAGTCTTGAATCAGAGTTCAAATTTTTCCACAAAGGACTGATATTTATTAAAGAACTTTTATTGATCGTATGAGGCGGAAATTCTTGAAAGCCTTGATTAATAAGGCATTCACGGTGATAACTATGTCTAATGAGAAAGTCTGTATAATTTGTGCTAGCTAATCAGCTGTGAAACATAGACTCCGTAAGCAGGAGAAGCTGGAATATTACTGCCAATGTTAGGGAAATTAATAATGGTTAAATTAAAATCGTCCCCTTTGTTGTAAATTTTAGTACTGAGATGACCATTTCCGTCAAATTCGAGATGTAAGTCCAAAAAGTAAGTGACAACACATTTCAATCTTAAAAGAAATTAGAATTTATATAAAAATAGTAAAACTACTTACTCGACGGTAACAAAAACATTGAATTTGTACATTGAAACACAACTCTAAAGTGTTATGAAATGCTGAATAAAAGGTTCCTTACAAAGATTGGTCATTTTGTTATGATTCGGCAAAAACATAGCCATCAGCGCGGAATATAGTTCAACATTGACAATATGGCGAAATCATATTTCGATCATCTTCTCTGAAACCCCTGAACAATGTTGTATGATAAGTCCTTTAAAAATGCTCATTTCCTATGGATCCGTCAAGAATATGGCCAAAAACGTGGACTTAGTTAAACATTGGACCCTATTTATCATCTGCCCTGCAGCTATTAAACTGTACTGGAATGATGTAGGAAAGGTTCTTACAACGATTGGTCATTTTGTTGCGATTCAACAAAAAACATTGCCGCCGGTGAGGAACATAGTTCAACATTTTACCTATTGGAAAATCCCTTTCTGATAATCTGCTACCAAAATTTGCGAAAACTTCTCAAAGACTACTTATTTTGGGAGATTCTACATATCAACAATACCTTTTCAACTACTTGTCATAACAGTTATTTTCAAAGATGTTTCGATCTGGCCCATATGTATAACATTGATTAAAGGGGGAGCCCTTCCATTTTTTTAAATATGGTCTGAAATGAGTTTAAATGGATAGTGGAGCTTTTGGTTGCCATTGATAAAATAGAAGAAAACTTAAATTTTAAGAAACACGTATTCTACTACATAGTATGTCTAAATTCAGCAATATAAGAATACGAATTTTATTAAATTAATGAAGAACCCATAAATATATATGAAATAGATTATAGATTAACCCCTGCCTTAATCTTATTGAAAGGGTAACTTATAATGTTCTGATTTCAACAATATGTATTACTCAGGTGATAAGAGAATCCTTGCCCATGTTTTGAAGGTGGTCTTAAATGGGTTTTAATGATCAAAGTAATCTGTTGGAGGATTATTTTGTCAGTTTAGTGATACTGGCTTCGTCCACTGAGCCTCTGGTTTGATGTCTATTCCATATCTCCTGCAATGTATTTTTGACTGTTTTGAGTATTACAGTGCGATTTTAAAGTAGAAAATATATTGCTATGCATAAAAGTTCTACTTTAACACCTGTAGTTGTGTTATAAAAGTAAACAGTGAGATAATTACCCTGAAATAAGTAAGTAAAACTTGCATAATTCTGATAAAGTGACAAGTATATTACAAGCAAATAGGATTTTTGTGGAGGTTCAGTGTTTATACAGACTAGCGTTGTCCCCTTTTAACACATATAAATACAGTCATCTATGCAAACTTTCCATCTAAATTTAAAACCTAACGTAACTTGATTAAATAAAATAAGTTCCTCAAATATTGAACATACAGTTCGATTTATTTGTATTTCGGAGAAAGCAAACACGAAAATTGAGTTACGTATTCTATATTGTCACCAAGATGCACATTCTCGTACATGTCATGAATAATCATGTCGTGCCATTTACAGTTTTACTTGTTAACAATAGCACGGATCAAATAAAAAAGGTACTTGGTAATATTGGATTGTTGATTGTCGAATTATAAAGACAAGCGGATAAATTCAAAAATTGTCCTTCCAAACTTATTAATCCGTTGAACAAAGTTATTCATAAAGGATATAAATACAGCATTGTTGTTAAATCTTTACTTCTGGTTTTTGTTTGCAAAAATATTGATCATCTCCTAAATGCTTTACACCTTAACTAAATTTAAACAATTTTTTCATATTGGCAGTATTTGGCATTGCACAATATCATGTTATCTTTCATAATTGATGATGTCGTTATACCAAATCTATTTAGAAGTATTTCAATTGAAATTTCATATGTTAGAAGGCTTGATATCATAGTCAACGGAAATTATGTCCTTAGCTAGCTGTCAGTAACTGCGAGCATTTGTCCGGACAGTACCTGTGTGTATTGTCTTCATGTTTTATGTACTTCATTGTAAGGGTACTCGTCTTGATAAGTTGGACTTTTTCTAGTTTGGTTTTTACTGTGAGTCTTTTTGTGTATTTATTTTTAGCCATTCACCACACATAGGGGGAGGGTTCGGATCCAAGAAATCGAGTTTAACCCCACCGCAATTTTTGCGCCTGTCCCAAGTCAGGAATATATTGGTCATTGGCTTGTCCTTGTCTTCCTATAAAATTTTAGTTTCTTGATATTTTGGGTTCTTGGATGTGGTTTTTTTCCATTGATTTATTCACTTTTTTACCTTTTTGGGGCCATTTAGGGCTTACTATATGGTGTGAGGTTCCTCACTGTGTTGAAGACCGTACGGTGACCCCTAGTTGCTTTGTTTTGGGTCGTTTTAACCTGGATATGGGATGTTGTCTCCTTGACATTTACCCTATTTCCTTTCTTTTTCATAAGATAACAGTAAACACCTACTATGGCCGAAAATTACAATCACAAGCCACAACCCACAAGACATCTGCACTACAACGAAAACACAAAATAGACTACAGACAAACATAAATAACTATAGGAATTCGGGATAGACGGACTTTGTACCGGCACTAGCAAAAGCTAGTTTTACAATGTTGCAAACAATGTTGCATCCATGGGTTATTTAAACCATTGATGCGAGATCGTCAACAAACATAAATTAATTTGCAAAGTGCTCCTCCGTAGCCCGACAAAACCGCTAGCGTCTAAGCTATAGAGGACAGATACAAAATATATAGACAAATACAGGGTGTTCACCAAGTTCGAAAGCAAATTTGACAACCAGCTTGTCTTGAGCGGACATCGAGGCATGAAGAAAGCCCATTGTTGAATACCTAATTGTGACTTCATGATGAAGACAATAAAAGCGTTGGACTCTCTGGAGGAAATCATACACGGATTGTAAGAATAGAAAAAAGAAGGGAAACGGGAAATGTGTCAAAGGGACAACGACCCAAAGGGGAGTAATAACAACTCAAAGACACCATAAGATCTTCAATGAACGGTGAGGAAACCCCATACCCAACGGCAGGTCGGAGTCGACCCCTAGATAAAGAGTAATCAAGTTCAGCGAAATAAACATCATCCTAGACTTCTACAGATATAAAGTGAACTAACTAGAAAACAGACAAGACACACAAAGGCTTAATAAATTTCCTGACTTGGACAAGCGCAAACCTGCTGCGGCGGGGTTATACTCCATGGATGTTTACACTGTGAGTGCCTTGGTTGTGAATGTTGTCTGTTTATTTCTACCTCTTGTAGCTATCTAATGTCATTAATTTCTTTGTTCCAGTTTTGGCCATGTTTGAAGTTTGATTTTTGTAATTGACATTCCTTTGTTCCCGTTTTTGCCATGTTTTGGAGTTTGATTTTTGTAACTGACAATCATTTGTTCCCTCCGTTTTCTTGTCTTTGTCTCAGACTAGAAAGGTATGTTCATCCGTCCAAGCAAAAATAACAATTAATCTCTAGTTCTAGTGCTGCTTAAAGTTCATTGTTGTAACTATCAAACTATTGAATCAAAGTAGTAACTTAGCACAAACATAACTAATATCAAAAGACAGAAAAGGAGAGATCCACATGACCTAAGGACAACCATTGGTGACTTACTAGGTCTAAGGTGATAGGGGCCTACTTGAAGTTAGTATGAGGTATAAGCAAAACCTTGTTCCATTGCTTTGTTTTACCGTTTGGTTGTAGAGACTTCGTCTTACGTGCATTTACTCCATATTTTTTTCATTTTTAATTCAAGACTGGAGTCTTTCTCTCATTGTGGAGACCGTAACAGGTTCCCCGTTGGAGAGATGTATACTCTCTATATATTTCAGGTATGGCGCACTTGTTCTTGAGAGAATTTGTCATATGGATACAATATCATACATTCAACTTTCAGCATTTGATTATTATTTTTTTGTGATTTCAGAATTTCATTCTGACAACCAGTTACTAGTACCCACATCTCAATGTTTTAGAAAGCCAAGTTTCCTTGCGATTAATTTGATTAGTGTCCTGTAGTTGTTTATATGTTGCAATTGTTTCCTGTTGTCTTTTTCGTCGGGCAGCGGATGGCAGCGGTTGTAAGAACACTTTGCCAGTTAATTTTATGCTTGTTGACGATCCCGAATCCATATATTAAATAACATGGATGTAGTGTTGCTCGACAACTATCAATTCATTCCGTTCAAATATGTGCTTTGGGTTGTCTTAAGCGTACTTCGAGGCACGAACAAAGCTCATTGTTGAATACCTCATTGTGACCCCATGATGAAGAACAATAAAAGTGTTGTTCCATATTTTCGTTTTGCCATGTGCATTTACTACATATCCATTAATTGTGTATATTAGGCACCGTCACATACATACACTGAAATTTCTTACAAATTGTTGATTCGTTCTTTTGTCAAAACAACAATAGTAGAATACCGAAGGAACAAAGAACAAGATTACATAAATCAAAGTCCAGAGACAAGGAAAAGGCAGGAACGCCAGAGGACGGAAGACCAAAGACGCTACACAACCACAAAACACAAACACTACAAATACAACAATAAAAACCAAGCACTAACAGTGTGAACTCTTAAAAAAGTGACATAAGATGCTCCGGAAGGTTTAGTATGTCCAGCTCTTCATACAGCACCGTCAAATCTAGAAAAGTAATGAAAAAACTTTGAAACTTAAATTGCATTTTTTAAAACCCTTATTGCCATCCAATAACGATATCAATATGTCAGTATATATTTCTTTCGGACAATAAACTGTCTCTAAACAGTACATGTATTTCACCTTTCTCATTAAGACAAAAAGAGTATTTTAAAGTCTAGTAAGTGAAAACCGAACCGCCAGTCAAAAGAACGAACAATCCATTGACAATGGCAAAATCTGAAACACTAATGAACAAGTACAAACCTTTTTGCTTCTTTACGGACTATATATGCATATGAAAAAAATATCAATAATCAAACATACTAGTATATTTAATTGTCACATAAAGTAACCGCAAACGTTGGTGGATTATTTCCCTGTACCAAGTCAGCTTTATATGATAAAAGAGAAGCATATCAATAAACCCTTTTTGGTTTGAAATTAGAATTATCTTCCACTTTCCCATATGTATTGTCTTGGGTTAGAAAATGACATTAAGTAAGCATCCACCATACAATTCTTTCACAACCTCATCTCACTTAGTACTGGAATGAACAATTCACTATCTTACGACCTGTCAATGGCAATCGTTGTTCAGTTGCTACCGGGCACTGAAACAATGGATCGGAAGCTAAGCATGCCACAAAACAGGTTCAATTTACCGTTTCTTTTAAAATACCTGTACCAAGTCAGGACCATTGCAGTCGACAATTTTTCCGTTGGTTTTTAACCTTCTTTGACTTTTTGCCTCTTTGAATTTGACCCTACACTATTCTGTGCAGTAATTTTGTTTTTACAATCCACCATTTCTTTTAAAATGCCTGTTCCAAGTCAGAACCATTGCAGTCGACAATTTTTCCGGTGGTTTTTAATCTTCTTTGGCTTTTTGATTGTTTGAATTTGACCCTTCAGTATTCTTTGAAGTTATTTTGTTTTTACCCCCATTCATCAACTTTGAACAGGAAGATAAGCTTCAGCTGCTTCTAATTCCTTCAACCACATGTACACATGAATTTGGCCATCTTGACTATAGATTTCACCTCGAAAGACTGGAAATTAAACATGATAACGACGATTTTACTTAAATAGAATAAAAAATGGTAGAGTAGCCGAAATTAAAAAGTAAAATAAACAAAAAATGTCCAAAATAATCAAACAAATAGAAATTACAAAAGGGAGATAAAGGTAAAATGCCGAACTTTTCAGAGTCATGATTTCAGAGTCATGACCTTCAAAAAGGTGGCAGTCGGTTAGAAAAAAAAACAAAGAATAATGTCTAAAGGACCAGAGAAATCAAATCTAATGACGTATTACAGGAATTACATGTAAAACAAAGTACTGAATCTTGAATATAATTCAAGCGAGAATTGAAAACTTTTGTATTTTGTACTATGCAAACGTGTTATTTCCTCAAAGGAATGAGATCATTAAAACACTCATGCCAAAGGGTCGAACAGTCCTAAGAAAATGGATGATTTTTTTTGTTTTGGGTACGGTCGTTCTTTTTCACCCTCGCTAGTTTGTATACGGACAGTAGCATGCATGGCTTGTGTGCTGTGGTTGGGTCATCGAAATACATAGGCAAACGAATAGCGAAGCAAAACTGATGAAAGGGGAATTCAAAATAGAAAAAAATCCAAAATGACGACAATTCATATCCAATACGAATTGAAACAGAATGACAAAGACAAAACAAATTAATAAAATAACTCAATGCCAGTGATTGCAAATCTGGTGCCGCCATTTTTTATGGCTACCAAGTAATGTAAATAACCAAAATGTGCGGAATCGCATGTGACTTAACAAAATCATATTATTGTAACTCGATATCGTAGCCTGATTTTACACCATGGCATTTTAAAAAACATGGGAATTTCAAAATCCCATTAACCCGGATAATCCAGTCGTTATATTCCACTCACTACGATCGCTTCATTAACTCGAAGAAGGAAAGAATCGGATACGGAGAGGGATTGAATTATTCGAGTTAAAATCCCATAAGAAAATGAAATTTCCCATTGCATTTCACCATTTCCAATGGGATTTTGAAATATTCCCACGGGACTTTTATTTTTCCCATGGGATCAATATTTCCCATGGGATTTCAGTAATTTCCCATGGAATTATTTTTGTCCCATGGGAAATGCATTTTCCCATTTGATTATGGAATTCCCATGTTTTTTAATTTGTGATTGTGTAAAGGTGTTCTAACACATCGACTTACTAATATGATTTTCGTAAGTCCCATGAAATTCCACATATTTTGGTAATTTACACTATACGGTAGCTCTCAAAAATGGCGGCACCAGATTTGCAATCACCGGAATCGCAAATTTAAATTAGAATGAGTTAAAAATGAACAAGAACGCCACAAAACTAAAGCACAAGCAGTATAAGTCCCTACGAAATTGAGGTATCATCAGGTGCTCCGGAAGGGTAAGCATGATCTGCTCCACGAGTGCCACCCATCACGCTGTCAATGAAAAGTCCGTTTTTGCCACAGTCGGTGTTTGTCAGTCCGGTAATAAACTCTGCATCTAACCAAATATATCTATTCTCATCTGTGAAATAGAAAAATTGTAACGGCCTGTCAAATCATGGCGACGGCCGTAAAACTTCTGTAGTGACAATGGCAACAGTGACTGAACATAGATACCCGTCGAAAATGGGGTCGTCGAAAATGTTGATCTATTGGGCAATGGTAGTTTCCATTGGTGATACTCTGTTATTTCCGAAAGTGAGAGTTCACACAAATGACATGTATTAATGTAAAAGTTGCAAAAATTTGAGTATATAAAGTACATCGTAAATAAAAAATACAAGTAAGTTATAATTTATTTACACGAGGAACATATATTTACTCCAGAGATAGTATTCATAAAGCTTACATTCAATTAAAATGATCAGAAAATAGATTTATTCACTTTATGGATAAAATGCGTCTTTTCTTTCTTATCATGGAAATAAATTATTATGTCCGATTAACCTGGATTTAAATTTTGAACTAACTGTTATCTGTCGTCTTTGTCAGTTCCTTTAAAAGGCCAAATAATTTAACATGTTTTAAATCTCAGAAAAATTTCTAAAGAGAATCTCCTCATAATAAATTCCCGGTAAAATTAGTCATGTGTTTTGTATACATTGTAAACATGCACTTAATACGGTAATTACCTTTAAAAGGAATATCTATCAAATTATAATTATATGTGGTAGAAGTTATTTATCACACTGACTGCAAATTGGACTAGCAATTAATAATCGTACATATCAAAGGGCTTAGGTTGATGGCATAAATCACTTTTATTTCAATGCAACAAACATGGAATTTTCAAAACGGTTTATGGATGGCAAAGCATAAAGACAGATCATAGCAGACGTTCTGTTTTTAAAAATGACTGCAACATAGCCCATTTGCCAAATAAAGCGGGGCGAACGTAAACTAACCAAAAAATAAAATTTATTTTCACTTGACCTTTGTTTTGTCAAAATAAATTAAGTTTGTATGTGTCTTCTGTTTGGTTTTTATTTCAATAGATTCTATATGCCAGGATGCCGCATTATAAATGATTCTACAAGTAGCGCGGTAGTAATAATTTTTTACATAGGCAACGCTCTATTAACATTTTGAAAAAAAAATATACTGATTTAAAACAAGAACCCAAAATGAAGTCATATCAATTGTTAAAGAACTTAAGCACGTTATTCAGGGGTCGTCCAGATGCACCACTAAACCTTTTTCACAGTTCTTCACTACTTTGTTGATCGGAGTCACAGTTGGCCTGAAAAATTACTCTGATAGCTTACTAGAACGAGCGGCGTAAATCAAATGTGTGGATTTTCAAAAATTCCAAAGATCTCCTTGAACATCTATCCTCAACCAGTCCTCCTCATTACCATAGAATTCAAACTTTTGATTATAACCCTGTCAAACAATAAATTGAAAACAGTAATTGCAGATTTAATACATCAATGTTTCTGCACTAAAAATGGAGAACGCAGATACACCTTTTTAGTGATAGGGAAAGACAAACATATTTTGTAAAGAACCACACTGATTTAAAGAAGAAGTACACACTCACGTAATCAAACTGTTACAATTTTTGATCGACAATATTTTCGTCAAATTTCAAACAGACGATAGGTATTCCTATGGGAACTAACTGTGCGCCACTCTTAGCGGACCTTTTCCTTTACTCGTATGAGGCCAAGTTTTTTACACAAAGAAAACAAAAACATTTAGCCTAGTCCTTTAATTTCAGTTCCGCTACATAGACGATGTACGTTACTTTCCTTCGAGTGAAATTTAAAAGAACGGAACTTAAAAGAAAGTCGGTTATTGGGAAACCACCATCTTACTAAATTAATATAAGAAGAAAAACCTTTACACATGAAAGCCATACATTTTCTTTTTTAAACTGCCACAGGAAGAGTGCATTGGTCGAGGGCGAAGTCCGATGACAACTTTTTTGTTATGTCATAAATTTCAGCAAATGTAAAAGATTGCGTTTTATATTTCAAGAATTATCAATACAATTTATAACATGTTCAAAAATAGGAACAGGTAATTTTACAAACATGAATAAAGTTGTCATTGAAAAATATATTCGCAATCAAAGAAATGCAGTATACAAATGTATCATTACTTGAATGTATGTTTGTTAATTTTTTTATATTTTTTATACGTCTGTATTTTCTATTTGAGTGTTGGAGTTAAGATTTTGCCAGGAATATTAAAAAAATGTTTCATTTAAATGGGGCTTTCCATTTTTATTGTACCAGACTAGTGCGAAAAATCCTATCATCTTTTATTCAAAATTAAAATAACTATATTGTAATTTCAAGCAAATCATCAAAGTCAATTCATAAAGTCAAAAGCATCTCTCAAAAATATTCAAGATCGTGTCATCCTTAAGACCCTAAATATGTACAGTGTAAGAATTGCAAGAAAATGGTAACAATTTTTGTCCGTGGAAGTGTCGGATGATTTTCATGTGCTACTATTAAAAAATGTCTAAAGATGACATTTAGCAGTAACCTCGGTATTTTATTATTTAAATTGCTGTAAGTTTTAATTCTATAAATTTCATTTTTTGTAGGTTACTCAGTGAACTATATATACAACCAAATGTACAAGAAGATTTAGTGATAATCGTATGGGAAAACTATTCTTGCGTGTATAGACTTTGGATTCACATCACTTGTGTTGATCTTTTAGGGAGGTCTTAAATTTGATTACACAAGTTCAATGAAAAAGTGCAATTCAATTAGTTGTCACATCATTTTCAGATCAGATCATTCGGAAATCCATTAGTCAGGATTCAATTAAAATAGAATTATGAATCGGTAGCCAATATCAGAATTAACGATACATAAACTCATGAAAGACGCTCATGTACTACGGAAAGCAAAGACATGTAAAACAATTAAACGAGGAGATTGCTGACGTCAGTACGCGCAAAAATATGGTGCAAAAACGATTATCCGAGGGTGCAAAACGCCACCTACCGATAATAAGGCAAGGCAATCTGTCATCAAGTCCCAGCAATCATGTACATGATGACTATGTATCTTCTGTTCCAAGTAATGAATATAATAACAGGACAAACGACATATTTTTTGCTAGTAAAAAAGACATAGCCAGGAGAAACTTAATGGGGTATTTGTATACTAGACAACCCACAATAAGTCGAAGTAATTCATTTATTGCTGGTGAAAAACCACCAGAACCCGGACTGCCCACCGTTAAATATAAAAATACACCAAAGGGTTTCGAAAGACAAAGAACATTACTACTTGAGCAAAGAAGACCTCCATCTATAGACAGAAAACATACAAAATCACGTGAAGGAAGAGACAGACATCATTCAGCGGGTCAAAGTAGGCCAAATAGTAACCGTTTTAGTTTACCGGAAATAATGCGAGACATCTATAGTTCAGCAGCAAAATTAGAAAGCCCGGAAGAAGCAGACGAGAACTCAATTTCAAGTCAGGGAAATAGCATTGATATTGCGGAGGATTTGACCCCATTAGATCTTCCGAGGTATCATAAACCAGTGAAGTTGTATCCTCCAAATTATAGACCGATTACACCTGGACTAATTGAAAAATTAAATAAAATGAGATTACCAACGAAAAATCGGACTGAACAATGGCTACGTCAAATGCCAGATGATCCGCGAAAATACCAAGAGAATAGACCACGGGGTCCGTCAACTGGTGCGGAAGCATCAAGTCGATGGATTTACACTGATAACTCTTGACAGAGATCTTAATATTAATCAGCTTAATATGCATATTTTTGTGACAATAACATCGAAGAAATATGTTTTATTTCAAAGTATCATGGCAGCTGATTTACGAGTTAACCATACACCATAATCAACATTGCGCACTGTGCAGTTGTATAAACAGTTTTTTTTAGAATTTGTTTTGAAAATTTCCGTTGATGTTTAAATTTATGTTTAATTCTAGTATTCGTATTTTATTAGCCATTGTCTGAAGAGCCTTTCTGTGACCCTTTTCCAGATGACCAAACAATCTGCATATGCAGAAAGTAAATTCACAGTAACTTCGTTATTTAGTTATTCTATATTTACTCTCATAGATCTATTTAGAAATTCCAACATGGTAGATATTCATTTCAGTCAGTACGTCGGTGCTGAACCGAAAGCCGATTTAGTTTGGAAACTTGAATTATCTAAAATTGAGTATCTTCCCCATGTAAAGCTCTGTTCTTAGCTGAATTTAGCTTCCCATTTAGATTAAATTTACTTCTTTGTTCTCTAACAGTTTTTAAACATTTTTGAGGTAATGGTCTTCCAAATGTTTAGATCTGATGAGACATAAGTTGTCGAAATGGCCATATGCAAAAATAGATTTACAGCAACTTCGGTATTTTGTTATTTAGTTAAATTCTTTTTAGTTCTGAAAAGTCAATTTTGTAAAGTGTTAATTCAAATAGAATGAAACTAAGTAATATCGAAGAACAAATCATAATGCAATCAATAAGTATTGGCTTTGCACTATAATCATCAAGTTTATCATTATTGTAAATTTAGGGTTAGTAAATGCTGAACATTTGGGTACTTTCGTTCTAATATATATAACAAAAACAGTCATAGTACCATGAAGCTTGTAGTTGCATTGTTTTGTAGTTTATTTTTTATATGAGTTTATCAGTTTATTGGGTAATAAAGGAGTAGGAAGCACGGCACACCGTAAAAATCCAAAAATGGAATGGCATGCTCACATGACAGAAAGGATTGAGCCCGGGTTGGGTCTTCCTATTATGCATGTACCACCCGTCATTTATCAATGATATCAAAACAAAACCAAAACCAGGAACATGTCAAAACCAATATTTAAGATGAGACTACTAGATACTTGATGTAGTCTAATGCAAACATGTCAGTCACTAGTTGTGAGGCCGTTGCCATTATTTTTCACTGGTCGACCAACTTTTGATGTCGACCATCGAACTTTCATATTGTCAATTAGTTCCTCATATCTTTTAAGGTATGAATGAAAGAAATGAGATTTTCATACAAGTATTCTGAATTAGTAGGACTTAATGAAAGGTTTGCAATAAAAAGAAACATGATAATTTTGAGATTTCAGCAATTAAAATTTTGGCGGGAAATGTCCATTTGCAAGGTTTTCAAAGGCCTTTTGTATTGAAATTTTCATGTCGTGAAAATAGAGTGAAGGAGTAATGTCATTCTTTGAAACTTTGTCCATTTGTTCCTTAAAGGTACATGCATTTAGAATATAAG
>MJUU01040044.1:257054-267699 GCA_002080025.1 Modiolus philippinarum
AAATAAACATGGCAAAACGTATTGACTTTACACGGGACTTTGGAGAGATGACAACGGAATGTCAGAACGAATCAGAATATATCAAAAAACGAATAACGAACCAATTAAGTAAAAAGCGGCAAAATCTAGATTAAAAAAAGTCAGATTCGCAAAATGAAGTCATGTCATAGACGCAACAGTATAATATAAAAAAATAATGAAGAACAAAATAAAAATGCACTAGCAATGTTATCCCCCCGTCCAAAAGATAACAAAATAACAAAACAAAACAGAACAAAAATCAAACAAATAACAAACTTAAAAACAAAACAAAAAAAAAACCAAAAAACAAAACAAGCAAAAAACATAAACACAAAAACCCCAAAAAGACAAACAGAAAAAAAATCTCCCCAAAAAACAAAACATATAACAAAAAGAAAAAACTGAACTTATCATCAGATGGTCACTGAGTATGTTAGTGGAGAGTTGAAAAGAAATGTGCAGTGTTTTACCAGTTCAAATAAAGCACAACAACAAGCCCATCTTCACTTGTTATCAATTTTGCTGTACATATTTCATATTAAAGAATAGACATTGAACATAGAATTTTCCATTAAGTATTAAAATAAAATTCATATAAATAAAACCATTTTGACTATTAAATATCACCCTAATTTGGCAATTTTGTTGAAAAGTTATGCAATATTCACTTGAAATATTAAAAAATCAGAAATATAGTTCTTTTTCTATGCTGTAATAAAATTCAGTTTTATTAAAATATGGTTTAACGCCATTGAAATAATTTTGATTTAATTCTTGATATGATTTTGACAAACTGTAAAGGTAAGTTTTATATCTATTTTTACCTGTATACTTTTTATAATAAAATATCTTTTTGATATCATATATTTTGCATGACCCAAAAGAAAACTTTAAATTCAAACATACGCTAAATAAAAGTTTTTCGTACGTGAACTTTCAAAATCACTGTATAGACATAAACCAAGTGCTTTATTATTCGTCTTTTTATTCAAATATACAATAGGTTATTTTTGGTTATAATTCAGGATGTTTTGTACCTTCATTCGAAAATATAATTCGATTAGCATTTGGTTGTATAATCAAAATATAGGATTTAGTTTTTCTATTTAGTGAAAATTTTATAGTAGTGGAACCTCGTAAATTTGCTTACATATGAATATATTGTGTGCTTGCTACTTATAAAGTGTGTGACAGTCTTGAGTTTTCTACTGGAGTTTCCTATGTATCGTGTGCGTTTTTGTCACATGTACATTCACTCCATATCCTTTCATTTTTCCTATTGAAATCAAGGCAATTTAATACAACTATTAGTTATGTAGAAAGAAAAGAAATCGTAAAGAAGTTCAAACTATTTTCGGAAAAATCAGAACAGAAAAAAAAAATCCCAGACGAACTCTAGTTTCAGGAATTCTGCATATTTGAGACCTCCTAATAAAAAGAATTGAGTAAGGGTTCCTTTTGCTTATTTATTACCACTGGGTCGATACCACTGCTGGTGGACTGTTAGTCCCCTAGGGTATTCACGAATCCAGTAGCCAGTGCTTCGGTGCTGGCTCGAAAACCGTAGGTGTAATGTTCATTGATATCCGCATTAAAATATCCTTACCCCGGCACCTGAATCGATTTTCAGGAGCTCACACCTGGTGGATAGGGAATGCCCTGTTTATGTGGGTTAGTTCGGTTATAATACGGAAAGCCTGACCGCGAACCGTTGTAGCCAAAATGTGTAGAGATTCGCAACTTTCCATGCAAGATAAAGAACCCTTCAATACAGTTGTGACGAGAGCAAAGTCACTGGGTGTCACATAGTTGGCTAAATTTTCTGCCGCTACCCATTTCCACCTTTATTTGTTTCTTTTTCTGCTTATATATATTTTTTAAATGATTAACTTGTTCTCGTCTTGATTTAGCTAAAATATTGCTCACTGGACGTAAGACGCTAACAAATTAATCAAACCCCCCGCCCTTACCCTTACCCATAATTGAGCCCAAAATGAAAAAAGCTATAGACCCTGGGTATAATTTTTCTAAACATTTTTGAAATTAAACTGTTGACAGTCACTATTTTTACCATAAGGAATTAAAGAATATATGGTTGTTAGGCAGAATTCCAAAAAAATATGTAGTCTGTGAGACTTTCAGGAATTTTACCAAACTTGGAATCTTATATTTTGGAAATCAAATTGGTGAAATATTTCTTCTAATTCTCACAATTTTTTTAACTGTTGTTTCAATGTAGAATTCCAAAAATTAGGGGTCTTACCGAATTTAGAATCAATTATTTTGGAAATCCAATTGGTGAAAATGATTGACCTTATCAAAACAAATGCTTAAAGTATGGTTGCTAGCAAGAATCCAAAAAAATTAGTGGTCTTTAAGACTTTCAGGTAATTTACCAAAATTGGAATCAAAAATTTTTGAAATCCAATTGTTAAAAATTGATGGGTGTTCCATGGAACACTTGTGTCACCTGCACTTTAAAAGAGCCATTTTTGGCTCAGTTAACCTCTACAATCTGTAAAATCAAAACTCTAAGTATAAGATGTATGTCTGGATCAGGAGAAAAAAAAACATATCCTGTAAATTTGTTTAGAATATGAATCATAATTTTGAAGGTCTTGCAGATAAAGAAACCGCATTTAAACTATTTTTGCTCAGTGAACCTCTAAAATCTGTAAATATCAGGTGCATAATAAGATAAGGTGAACAACATATCCTGCAAGTTTGGTTGGAATATGACTTACGGTTTTTAAGGAGTTCAAGATTTACCAATTGAATAAACTGAGAAAAGTGTTACGAAAAATTGTACCATAGACCATATTTGTTGAAAATATTCCAAGTCGGTAAACAGGAAGTACATGTCCGACAGACCTGAATTCGATAAGTGCAATATGGAACCCCATACTAAAGTCACATACAACATTTCAAGTGGCTGTGATTTGTAGTTGCTGAGAAAAGTGTTACCAAAATTTGTACCATTGACAGTATTTGAAAATATTCCAAGTCGGTAAACAGGAAGTAGATGTCCGACAGACCTGAATTCGATAAGCACACTATAGAACCTCAAACTAAAGTTACCTACAAAATTTCAAAGGGCTGTGATTTAACAGTTGCTGAGAAAAGTGTTAAGAAAATTTGTACCATTGATGGTATTTGTTGAAAATACTTCAAGTGGGTAAACAGGAAGTAGATGTCTGACAGACCTTAATTCGATAAGTGCAATATGAGATCCCATACTGAAGTCACATACAAAATTTCAAGTGGCTGTGATTTGTAGTTGCTGAGGAAAATGTTACGAAAATCTTTACTATTGACAGTATGTGGAAAAATATTCCAAGTCCGTTAACAGGAAGTACATTTTTGTAGATGTCTGACAGACCTGAATTCAATACGTGCAATGGGAAACCCCATTATGAAGTCACATACAAAATTTCAAGTGGCTGTGATTTGTAGTTGCTGAGAAAAATCTTTCGAAAATTTTTTACTATTGACAGTATATGGAAAAATATTCCAAGTCGTTGAACAGGAAGTAGATGTCCGACAGACGTGAATTAAATAAGCGCAATAGGGAACCTCATACTGAAGTCACATACAAAATTCCAAGTGGCTGTGATTTGTAGTTGCTGAGAAAAGTGTTACAAAAAAGTGGGACAGACAATGACAACAACAACAACGCCAACCACGACGCAAGACAAGTAAAGTGATCCCTATATGTCGCCCCACACTAGGTGTGCAGGTGACACAAAAATGATTGTCCTAATTGAAACTGATCCTAAAAATATAGTTGATAGGTAGAATTTCAAAAAATAAGTGGTCTTTGAGACTTTCAGGAAATATATCAAATTTGGAATCAACTAATTTTGGAAATCCAATTGGTGGAAATGATCGCCCTAATCAAAACATATCCTAACAGTATGGTTACTGGGTAGAATTCCAAAAAATAAGTGGTCTTTGANACTTTCAGGAAATTTACCAAAATTGGAATAAAAAACGTTTTGAAATTCACTGGTTAAAAATGATTGTCCTAATCGAAAATAATCCTTAAAATATAGTTGATAGGTAGAATTCCAAAAAATAAGTGGTCTTTCAGACTTTCAGGTAATTTACCAAAATTTGAATCAAATATTTTTGAAATTCAGTTGGTGAAAATGATTGCCCTTATGGAAACAAATCCTAACAGTATTGTTGCTAGGTAGAATTCCAAAAAATAAGTGGTCTTTGACACTTTCGGGAATTTACCAAAATTGGAATCAAATATTTTTGATATCCAATTGGTGAAAATGAGTAACCTTATCAAAACAAATGCTAAAAGTATGGTTGCTTGGTAGAATCCAAAAAAATAAGTGGTCTTTGAGACTTTCAGGATATTTACCACAATTGGAATCACATTTTTGAATTCTAAGATTTCAGAATTTTTATTTTTTTCCAAATACTTGCCAAAATATAACATTATATGCCAAAATATGCAAAAATATCAGTCTTTGACATTTTCAGGAAATTTACAAAAGTTGGAACCGGAATCAAAATTCTGAAAGTTTATTGCGCATCTACAGACTATATGCAACAATTCTGCAACAAAATTCAATCCATAAATCCAAAAATTCAGGATGAGTTTGCGTCGCATACCATATGTGTCACAATTCACATTTTGTGGTATTTGTCAAATCGACATCTTGGGGCCTTTTGGTTGCATCAAGATAAATATCAAAAATCTGAAAGCTTATTGCACATCTACAGACCATATGCAACAATTCTACAACAAAATTAAAACCTTAAATCCAAAAATTTGGGAGGAGTTCGCGTCACATGCCACATGTGTCAAAATGGACATCTTATGGCCTCTTGTTTGCACCAAGACCAATATCAAAAATCCGAAAGCTTATTGCGCATCTGCAGCATATATGCAACAGTTCTATAACAAAATTAAAACTCTAAATCCAAAAATATAGGAGGAGTTCGCGTCGCAAGGATTTGTGACGGTCGGGCGGACAGACGGACGGACGGACGAGGCCAACGACAATATCCCCGAACTTTCATTCGAAAGTGTGGAGATAATGATAATAAACACCCCTCCCCCAAAAAGGATTTCTCAAAATTTTGATTTTTTGCTGTACGGCTCCATGGCAAAAGCATCCATTCTGAATTTTTTAATGCCGTAGAGCATGATCTTATAACCTTCTTATAAAGTTATCTTGGGTTAGTTGTAATGGTTTTAGCGATACAATGAAAACCATACCAATTGTCATTTGCCCATAGGAAACCCTATTGTTTTTTAAGCCAAAACAAAACTTATCCTAAGTAGACTCCCTAGAAAAACGTTTACCGGTTGGACTCTTGATACCAGGGGTTAACATCCAACAGAAATTTATGAAAGATCTAGGTCTAATAATCTGTGCGATCTGTCCCGCACAAGTTAAAGGTCACGAGTAGAATGAGAAATTTAAGAAAAATGGAAACGCAAGAACAATTGAAGTCTCCAAACTTCGATTGCAAGTCTTAATTAAATGACCAGAAACATTAGGTATTAAATACGTGGGGTTGCTGCAAAACAGCAATTCAAATCATTTTGTCATCATATAAATTTTGTCGTAAATATCTACATCTTTAAATTTTTAAATGATTGTACCAAGTAAGGAACATTGAGATTGACAAGTTGTTATGTCGGCCCACCTAACTAAGTGTAGTTGTTTATTTATTCATTACTGCTGCCTGTTGGTGAAGTATTTATGATTAATGTACGTTTAATTTATTAGAATGTTTAATTATAATGTATTTTTATTTACTACTATCACCACATTCACGTTCTCACATAATCTACTTTCACTTTTAAGTCATTGTTTACATACGCTAAAAGTACATTACGTCATTGGAATGTTGACCGGAAGCGCTCAGTATGCAAATTTGTTGATGTTTATGGTTAGTCGTAATTACTCTTATTATCTTATTTAGCTCTGTCCTTAGCAGATTTTGGCTTTACATTTAGATCACTTTGGTTATTTGTTCTCTGTCAGTTTCTAAACATTTTTGATTCTATGGTCTTCCAAACGTTTAGACTTTATCTGCACTGATGAGACATAATTTGTCGAAATGCGCATATGCAGAAAGTAAATTCACAGTAACTTTGGTATTTAGTTATTAGCTAGTATATATATGAATTGAGTTAAGGCACTTCATATTACACGAAGGATATATAACCCGTATACATGTCGGGATAGTTGATTTACTGAGTTTGGACAGTTAAGGAATGTCACGTTTACTGGACGCTTCCGAGAGATAATTTATCTACTGCATGCCCGCTTTAGCATTGTATCATAGAATTGTTGTACATTATTCTCAGCTTTTATGCATGCCTGTATTTTGTTGTAATTACGTAAATTCAGCCTAGAGTACATGGTCATTTCTTAGTTTCACTTTCATTTTTTGCTTGACCGGAAGTCACATGTCCAGGCAAGACACATTTTGATTGGCCGACTCATGACGTCACGTAACGTCAACAGCGCGGAGCTTCTGAAACAATTTCAACGGGGAAAGACGGAAAAGATATTCGAGCCGCTGTAAACATGTCTCAAGCTCAGCTTGAATCCGAATTAGCGATGGTAATTAATATTTTATAAACGGGTTCGCTCTTAGATTTACTTATAATAGTCTACCGTATTTTATTCCAGTTTTGACAGAACGGATATCTGTTGATTTTTACTTGACTTTTTGTTGCACCTTGTTCGTTTGTCAACCTGGAACTATTTGGACATGTTTACTCCTTTGGTTTTTGCTTTGGCACTAAGTAGGAATTGTTAGAATTTAATCCAGTTTTAGCGGATCTCGCGTTTTCATGTTTTATTATGAAATTACGTTATTTTTGGATCTTGGTGTTCCCTGCACCAGAAACGTTGAACTGAGATTTCTGGGTGCACCTTAGACAATATAACTTGATGCATTGCTCTGTTGATCTCGGTGAAATCATATGTATGACTTTTTGATTCAGTACAAAACCCCTACACTTTTGTGCAAATGCAATTTGACCCTTATTTGATTCTGTACCGTTGAAAGCTACTGCACCACAATTTCTCATGTATAACACCAAGATTTATTCGGCATCAGGATTTCCCGGTGCAACACCAAGATTTATTTAGCACCATATTCCCGGTGCAACACCAAGATTTACTTTGCACCTTAAATTCAGGTGCAGCACCATAGTTGACATTTTAAAATATGCACCCCATGGTGCACCTCTTTGGCTTAGATAAGGTTACACACCATATACTCTCGTGTAATATAAGGTTGAATATAGCTATATATGACTTGTGTTATTAGTTACTAGTATTCCATGTAATTAACTACAATATTTTATACACTGTGAATTCAAAGTATAATAAATCATAAATTTTTTTGAGTAAATCCTTTAAAGCCATAAATGTTAAGCAAAAGGATCATTGCTGATTTCACAGTTGTCCCATGCAAATCCTGTTGTTCTGACCAACAGGTCGAACCCATTTTGATGTTTTGACACCCGATAAGAACCGGGTATTGGATTTGTTGTATTTCTTTTGTCCCTGCCCTGAGTGTCGTGTCATATTGCGCTTTAACACCAACCAGAGAGATAACCACACACACGGGGTGGCACGACAAACTGGCATCCTCGGCGGGATGGCTAACTGAAAGTTAGCCTCTGCATTGTTGATAAACCAATTTGAAAGTTTTTTAGTAGACAGTTGAAAATTATTTAGCTTTGATATAAGTATATATAATAAATTAAAATAAAGTAAAGGAGAAAAAAATGGCAGATTCTGAAGCAACTTTAACTGGCAGAAATACGAGAGTTGATGTTGACGGGGAGCAGCAAGCACCTGATAATTTGATGGAATTTCGGGTAGTTGATGAAGTGCAAGGCTCTCCCCCACTCGTTCCCCAGACAGAGAACGTTGAGGCAATGATTAATAGAAGTTTTGATAAAGTTTGGCGAGATATTGAAAACTTCCGTAAACAAATACAAGACGAGATGAGGGCTCAGTCAAACCGGGTCTTAGAGAAAGTTGACCATGATATAGCAGTACTAAAGGCCAACACTGCTATCGCAAATTCTTGCAATAATTCACCCAGTGCTAAAACAGGGGCTGGTGATAGGACCCTCCCATTATATCCGGAAACAATATATCGTACCCCACGGGTGAATTTAAGTGAACCCTCTCGTTTAAGTGGTAGCTTAAATTATAATGAAGACATACATAGAGATGTAAACCTATCTTCAGTTGATAAAATTGCAGTATCGAGTGGCACGGGAAGTAACTGTAGAGTAGAATTAAATTCTCAATACCCTAAATCCAAGAGCTTCCCCGATTCTGCAAATCTGAGTAAATCTATCTCAAATCCCTCAAACAGCAGAAGTAATGGGGAAGGTACTAGAACCCCAACTGTGGCCAAAATGAAGCCACAGTTTTACGATGGGGCAGAGGACCTAGAAGATTACCTATCTCAATTTGAGTTATTAGCAGAGTTGAACCAGTGTGTTTACCACAATAAATCTTTATACTTAGCCAGTAGCTTAAAGGGGGACGCACGCTCTATGTTATCAGAGCTTTCCCCTAATGAAAGACGAGATTTCGACACTCTAGTTGGTATTTTGAAATTGAGGTTTGGGTCTGTTAATCGATCTGAAATATATAAAGCCAACCTCCAGACGAGAACAAAACAAAGAGATGAATCAATTTCGGAGTTGGCACAAAACATCAAGAAGTTAACCCGACAAGCGTACCTAAACGCCCCATATAGTGTTGTATCTACTTTGGCCAGGGATCATTTCATAGACGCCCTGCCCGAGTCTGATATGAGGCTACCGCTTCGTGAAGCTCAAGCCTAGAACATTGAGCAAGCTGAAATTCTGGCGTTAAGACCAGAGGCCTATTGAGTGGCCGACCGCCAGAAATCGAGTAGAACAAAAAGTCACTATATCCACCAGGTCGACGTGGGCGACTCAAAACAATCAAAAGATACTGATGTCATTAAAACTTTGATGGATGGCTTTCGCCAAGAGTTCAAAACTCTTTCAAATGACATAAAACAGGTTGTAAGGGCTCAAAACCAACAACCTGCAAGAGATAATAAAAGTAGAAGTAACCAAAATAATAATGGTAGACAAGGTTACAACTTTGATAACCGAAGATCAGATTATAACCAACAAAACCAAGGTCGTTATTACGGTTATAATGGTCGGAATAATATGAGAAATGGGGACAGACCTCAGGGAAACCCCCAGATGTCGCACACCGGGGCCAGTGTACGACAAACCAATCCCGGGCCCCTGTAATACATTTGAACCTTTCAAAATTTGGAGATGAGGGTCTATTTGTGACTACTGAGATACATGGTGACCCTGTCAATATGTTGGTGGATACGGGTGCCAGCGTAACCATATTGAAAAGAGAAATTTTTGAAAAGTTGAAACCCTCATGTCCAAATTTGATAAAACCTGTTGATTTAAACTTAACAACTGCTACCGGTGAAACTGCACCTATATTTGGGAAAATAAAGGTTGACATTAAGCTTGGAAATTATACTTTCAGTCATGATATTTTGGTTGCAGACATCCAAAATGACGGAATATTAGGGATCGATTTCTCTCCATAAATAAAATAAATGTATTGTTGAGTAAAAGCTGCTTGTCAGTGAAACGCAATAAAATTCCATGCTTTCATTTTAATAAAGATATGAAACCTAGATTATGTAGAATTGCTGTATCGGAGGATATTGTTGTTCCCCCGGATACGGAGGTTATTATCTCCGGCAAAATAGTTGACCCCGTCATAAATATTGAAAATGGGCTAGTAAGTGCCAATTCAAATTTTATAAATAACACAGGTCTGTTACTGGCACACGCAATAGTAAAGCCTGAAAATGGAATAATTAAGAAATAGATTATTGCAAGCGGGCTCTATGCGAATTAGAACATGGGCAGACCTTATATTTGTCAATATTTTATACCGAGCGATAGCGAGGTATAAAATGAAGACAAATATAAGGTCTGACCATGTTCTAATTCGCATAGAGCCCAATTGCAATAATCTATTTCGATTCTAATATGTATTACAAGCGTTTTGAACATTCGAAGCGGCTCTTAGAGGGCAATATTGGGTTTGACACCAGAATTAAAATATGTCGGAAAACTGCATACAAACACACATAAATGGACATAGAGAAATCTGTATTCGTTATTTTATTGCTACAAGTTGCCCATAAGCTTATGAATTAATACAATTAATCTATTTTAAAAATATAAAATACGGATATTTTAAAATCAAAGCGGGTATAAATGTGAGCTGGTTATATTTCTGGTTTATATGACTGCCTAGTTCTGTTATATTTGAAGCCAAAAAAGAAAAGAAAAGGAATAAAACTCATATTTGTAATTAAATTAATGTTGAAAATTAAAATTTTTACATCTAAATTGTAGAGCACGACATGCAACATAGATCAGATTTCATAACAACAACACATTCGTTGCTAGGTTACGGTAATGTCAATTTCAGTTCCGAGACTTTAAATTCAGTAACTGTTGTAAATTTCTATTATTGTCATAATTTGATGCAGCTTTCGAGCGATTCATTATTTTAAACCTGATTTACACATGAAT
>MJUU01040044.1:268780-286020 GCA_002080025.1 Modiolus philippinarum
TCGGAATGGTCATATACAGACATAAGTTGTCGGAATGGTCATATACAGACATAAGTTATCGGAATGGTTATATACAGACATTAGTTGTCGGAATGGTCATATACAGACATAAGTTGTCGGAATGGTCATATACAGACATAAGTTTTGGAATGGTCATATACAGACATAAGTTGTCGGAATGGTCATATACAGACATAAGTTATCGGAATGGTCATATACAGACAGAAGTTGTCGGAATGGTCATATACAGACATAAGTTATCGGAATGGTCATATACAGACATAAGTTGTCGGAATGGTCATATACAGACATAAGTTATCGGAATGGTCATATACAGACATAAGTTGTCGGAATGGTTATATACAGACATAAGTTATCGGAATGGTCATATACAGACATAAGTTGTCGGAATGGTCATATACAGACATAAGTTGTCGGAATGGTCATATACAGACATAAGTTATCGGAATGGTTATATACAGACATAAGTTGTCGGAATGGTTATATACAGACATAAGTTGTCGGAATGGTTATATACAGAAACTAAATTCACAGTACAATTTTGGTATTTTGTTATACCTTTATTGCTTTCGGAGTAAAGTACGATTTTTTTCTTATCAATAATTCACCAATGAGCATTCTCTTATATAATGTTAGGAATACAGACGGAATTATTACAGAAGTGCACAGTATGCATGTGAATTTCCTGCGGGATTTTTATTTGTCACATAGGTAAAAAAAATATGTGTTTATTTTTTCGATTTTGAGTCACAGATTAGAAAATTTAACCGAAAGTTAAATTTTGATAAATATTTGCCTACTTGAAGACAGGTGAACCTTACATATGTCGGTATCAGAATAGTCCATTCTCGGCGTCAATAAATGAAATATAGATTTTGAAAACAGTACTTTTTTTATCAAAAATATACAGAAAATAAATAAGAGTGAAAAAAAGAGTGAAAGGTATTTTCGAAGTGTATTGAATAGTTTTACACACTCATGCAAAATTGGAACCGAGATCGCAAAATCCATTATGTAAAGGAAGTGAAAAGAGGAAAAAACGAGAGATGAATGCTCTCTGTATATTTCAGTTTTGGTGTACTTCTTCTCGAAAGAATTTTTCATATGGACACAGTATCAGTTTTCAAATTTCGGCATTTTATTTCATTTATTTATTTTGTATGGTTTAAGATGTTGCTTTAATATGACCAAGTAATCATAGCGCCCATATCTCATGATTTTATTCGCAATTGACTTGCTAATTGTTTATATGTTGTGATTGCCTTCTATTGGTCTTTTTGTCAGGCAATGCAATCGATTTTCCGGTTGATTTGAAAGTAAACAGCAAAATGGATATATCGTTATGGCAAGCCATGTTCATATTTATTCAACTTGGAAGATATCTTACATATTTATAATATATCTCCCATTTTTTACAAGATATCTTATAAACTTTATAAGATATCGCATTAAATGAAGAGTTTATAAGATACAGCGAAATTCGAAACACATGCGCTTTTCTTTAAACGGCCTAAACAAACAATGTGCACGGGCCAGATGTTATCTGTCAATCAAACGTACGGCAGTCATTTGCAATATACACTTTCTGAAGAAATCAATTAAACTGGGCGTGATATATGTACGTCAATCAGACTACAAACAGTTCATTCAGATTATGTGTATTTAAGGTGGCTCACTTATCACATTTTTGAATTTGTGACAGATTTCGGAACTCCTCTGGTTTTGTCCAGTTCAATAGCTTGAAGAATTTTGCACACGTAGTCCCACTTTTTATTTCATAAAAAGCTTCTAAAGGTCAAACTAAGACGCCTGACAAGTTCTTAAAACTTCCTAGCTTTTAGACGAAAATAGCCCCCATGTTAAACTCAGGGAAAATCCAGAGAAATCCATTTCTCGCCAAATTTTTTAATTTCTTGTATCTCCGCAAAAAGCACACGGACCTATATATTTCTTTTTACCATTTCATTTAGTCTACAATGCCTAATCAATTAGAATAGGTTTCAAGGAATCCTTGATATAAAAAACACCAGGAGTGAGCCACCTTAGCAAATAAGAATCTTTGCACATTTTAGAAATCGGGTAAAGTAAGAAAAAAAACACGTCCAGTGTGAAATTTTTATAAGTAGCTATAAGAGATTTCGTTGTTTTAATAAATTAAAAATGGTTTTTATTCGTTATGATATTGATACACGAAGGTGCGTGAATTTTTTAAAGAATTTTATTTTTATGATTGTCATATGATCATTCAGATTATTTTAGAGTAGTTAATACATTCTGTTTATTGTTTATAAAAACACATCCGCCCTAACCATAGAATATTGAGAGATTTGTAGAAATATTATAAACATATCAGAAATTAGATGTTTTTCTCCCATACAAAATTATGGAAAAAAAATAGTTTATTCAGAAATGTACAGTTTTACCTGTAAGGGTTGAAAGCACATATGTACAAAAATAACAAATTAAAGGGGTTATCTTTGTGTTAGGTTTGGGAAAACATACGGCCATCGATGCGATGCGAAAAGATCTGACAATTCAGTTCAGTTGATTTAATTACTACATTTGCGCATTATTTAAATTTCAATATTACGATATTTTTGTGCATTAATTTCATTCCATTATGAACTTGATGCTATTTACTGTTTTGCACAGTTGAGCTGATCAAATGATAAGAAAAGGAATATGAACACACTCTCATAAAAATGTCGTCCAACATAAAAATAGAACATTTAACCAAATCATCACAACGACTCAGGATCCAAAGATATTTCTCTAATCGGCGGGTATACTTAATGTTTCAACGGCTGAAACGGCTTTCTTTCCATTTTTAATTTTTTATATTATTTTTATTTTTTTAATACAAATTTGTTTATTTGTTTTGTGTTTTTGTTTGTCTTTTTTTGTTGTTATCTCAATGCATTTCAGATGAGAAAAAAAAAACTTTTTTGTCAACCTAAATTTCTCCAAGAAAAACGGCAACAACATCATACCACAGAGTTCGAGCTGTTTTTGCAATTCATAAAATACCCAATACTTGATTTTGTGTCGTAAATCATTTATTCAAAATAAGATCCATGAAATTGATTTGATATACAATAGTAAAGATATTTGAATAAATGAAAAAAATGCAAAGGTAGGAGTAATTAAGTGCCCACACAATAACAATTGATAACATATACAAAAATAGGACATAAACAATATTCTGTATTTACACCCCAATGTATCGCTATTTATAGGGTGGGATTAGAGTGGGTTTACGATTTTACCGGCTGGTCGGATTTTCGAATGTAATTTTAAAAGGTGCAAAAATGAACGGTGTCTGTTAAATATACTTCTACACAAATACATAATCATAAAGTAGATCATCCAAAATTATGGTATGATAGCAACCAGGTCTCGGGATTCAGGTTCAAGTACAAAAAATAATATGATAACGCGTTGTATGCAGCTGGCCTTGAAGTTGTTGTAACTAATAAAATATATCCGATTCAAAACTAAATCTAACCGAATACGTTAGCCATATCTATAACCCAAAACTTTTGTGGTAAACAGGCAAAAATCACTCAGTTTTTTTAAACCAATCACATGATGCAAATGAACAGAAACCTTTATTGCTTAAAATTTTTACATTTATAAAATATCTCATATCCTTTATCGGATATCTTACATTTTTTGTCGGAGATATCTTATATATTTTATGAGATATCTTATACTTTTTTTATAAGATATCTCATATCTTTTACAAGATATCTTATAAAGTATATGAGATATCTTGTATAAAATTTGTTTATAAGATATCTAATATATTTAATGAGATATCCTATAAAGTTCATAAGATATTTCATAAAAAGATATAAAATATCTTATCAACCATTTTTATAAGATATCTCATAAAATGAATAAGATATCTTATAAAGGATATAAGATATCTTATAAAGTTTATGAAGTATCTTATAAAATGTATGAGATTTTCATAAATTTTATGAGATGTCTTTAAGTAGGAATACATATAAATAAGGTGTTCCATATATCGTTGATCGGCAATGAATTCCGCTCAAACCGGTGCTAGGGGCCGTGTTGAACTTACGTCGAGGTTTAAGCAAAAATCATTGTTGAAGGCCTCATGGGGACTTCAAGATGAAGAACACCAATAAAAGCAATACTCCATTTCTTGGTGTTTCTATAAATTCGTAGAGAATTTGTCTCATGTGCATTTACTCCATATCCATTCATTGTCTAGTTTGATGAATGACTAAATACCGAAGTTACTGTGAATTTAAATTCTGCATATGCGCATTTCGACAACTTATGTCTCTTCAGTGCAGATAAAATCTAAACGTTTGGAAGACCATCAACTCAAAGATATTTAAAATTGAAAGAGAACAAATAACCAATACGATCTAAATGTAAAGCCAAAATCAGATAAGGACAGAGCTTTTCATCAGGGAGATACTACTTAGTTTTCAACAAAATTTACAAAAAATTAGATATTGTAAGTTTCCAAATAGAATCGGCTTTCGGGTCAGCACCGAAGTACTGACTACTGGGCTGGTGAATACCCTCGGGGACTAACAGTCCACCAGCATGATGATGATGGTTATGATTCAATAACAATATAGTGATATTGACTTCACAATTACGAAGTTTAAATCCTTCATTTAGAACTACTAATATGCATACCAGACAGATCATAAAACGATCATAAAACCAACTTCAATCTCATTCCTTAATAACTCATTCCTACATATCTGGATTTTCAGGTTAAAACGGTTTTGCAAACTTTAGTAGAGTTGACATTTGAAAGTACTGATTCTAGTTTTTCAAATACTTTTCCCTCATTTTCAGCACCGGCCACATAAGTTGAATCTTTTAAAAGGTCAAAATCTAGAATTTTTTGCTGCATTTCTGACAATCTTTACAGACGAGTGGAAAATAGGCATCTAGTAGGAATGGCATTCTCACACCTTGCCACTTATATAAACATTCCTGGGATGACAGCAGTTTTTTCGGCTTTGATGCATTTTTGAAGAATATTTTCAGCGTTTCATGGTGGTATAAAAACACCACACCAGGTGACCTATCCCACAAACCGTGTAAAATTGAACCCATTATGCAAATTGTAGTTTTCCGGTCAATTCTATTTTGATCCTCCTCTGATAAACTTGTTTGCGACGAGTCTGAATTGCAAATTGGAGACACGTGTCGCCAGTTTTAGTGGGCATGGATTGTAGAAGCACTGTGCATATTATTGTTCAGTTTATCTCCCCCCCCCCTTCGCTTCGTTTTCTCACTATGATTCTTATAAGCTTGCAAAACAATTTTATAACTCTAGTGACATTCTCCGTTTTCAGAGATAATGCTATATGTTAAAGCTCTTGTTCTTCCTTTGACAAAGGACCTTTCTCAATTCAAGGAAGAAAAAAATTATCAAAAATTTGACAAGCTGCATCTTAACGATATGCTGCAGTCAGGAGATTTATAAGTAAGAAATAATTTAATACCGAAGTTACTTTGAATTTAGTTTCTGTATGTGGGCATTAATTTTGTGAACAAGCAATCAATGACATCTCAGGCTAAGCCAGAGCTATGGTCATTTTATGTACTTTATTTTGTCTAAACCATTGCGTTTACCCAGTTCAAAATTTGCAAATGAATCGATAAATATTTAATTGCAAAGTATATTTTTTCCTGAAAAATTTTTGTTATAAAGAAATACCTAGATCCAAAGCTCTTTGCAACCAGCCTGAACCAGGTATATTATCCAAAACTCTATGCAACCAGAATAAAAGAAATATAAAAAAAGATTAATAATCTCATTTATTTTGTAAATTTTATTGAAAACTAAGGAGTATCTCCCTCATGCAAAGCTCTGTCCTTAGCTAATTTTGGCTTTAAATTTAGATCACTTTGGTTACTTGTTCTCTGTCAGTTTTTAAACATCTTTGAGTTTATGGTCTTCCAAACGTTTAGATTTTATCTGCACTGATGAGACATAAGTTGTCGAAATGCGCATATGCAGAAAGTAAATTCACAGTGACTTCGGTATTTAGTTAATTGTCAATATCAAGATACGTCATATGAAAATAACAAGGTATAAATTTTCATGTTATAAGTAACTTTTATCAGGTCCTGACAACGAGTTACACATTGCAATCGACATTTTTATCTTTTATCTTTTCTAAACGACATTTCATTATTCACCGCCTTTGATACGATATTTTGAAACTTCAGTGGAGGAGCACGTGACCAGGAGCAGTTGTTTGTTTTCCATTAGAATCGATCTAATGTGTCCTAATCTTTTACAATGAAGATACCTTTTCAATAAGATAGGACATATTTTTAAATTATTTATTCAAGAAAATTGTTTACAAAATTATTAATTTAATTTTCATTAATATTATAACTAATGTGAAAGGGAAATCAATAAGACAAGGGAGACGGGTAATGCTTGCTTGACTTTTCTGTTACATGTCCGGAGGAGTGTGTCTGGATATCATGATGCAGATGCATGATTACCTTAATTGCAATGGTTTTCAAGTTGGGGGTTGCATATTGTTTCCAATTATTATTGTTATTATTACTATTAATTTTTGGTTGTTCATAAAAAAAAATAATAAAAAAATGATAAATACATAAAGCGAGAACCAGCGTATCCGGCGCAATCTTTTTACCAAACACGTGTGCCTCAGATAGGTCAACATTAGTGAGAGTGAAAACAAAAGAAAATCTGTCGAAGTGGGTCAAGATAGCGTGCTTTGGATCCTGATCATTTTAACAAAAATAACAAAAATCATAAAAATGGAACAATTAATAAAATGAATTAAAACCAAACAATAACAATAATGACCTTCAATCATCTTTGAAATACCACCAAGTATAAACACGGGTCAAATTGCTTGACTGCTGTGTAATGATTACTGTTACAGCTGTACTAGTTCTACACTATAAATTATCTCAAATGCCTAAAATCTAAATTACTCTATTGGCAATTACTAAGCAAATATATATAAGCTGTTGACTGTATTATCAGTTGGAAATAAATCGATCCCGGGAAATCGATACTAATTAAGAATGTCTATTAAAACAATGGTTCAACATTACAATCACCAAAATCAGCCAGCCTTCAACTGATTCAATCAAATGAGAAACAATCTTACAAATTTAGGACATTTTGGTGTTGTCAATCTATATTTACTATTAAAAACAAATGTAAAATTGAGAGGTTCAGTGGTGTACGGGCCCTATGTTTCACTCTCACGGGTGTTACGCTTATAACATTTTTTCAACATGTATTAAAATGCCATTTTATTATATAAAATATTTTCTGTAAGATCATCTTTAACGGAAGAAAGTTTCATTTTTAATATGAAACCAGTAAACATCACAAACACTGAATACAATGATCTTACAGATTATATTTAATACAAACAACATTTATTGTTAACATTTTTTGCAATTTTATATATATACTTTTTTTTACAATTGTTTTCAATCAACTAAAAAATGAGATGTTTTTATACAGTTAAAGTTATAAGATCCTAGTCACATCTGTTTGTACGTTTTTACTTGAAGTTTTAAAATTTTCAATAAACATATAAAGCAAGTTATTTTTATTGTTTTTCAAATACTATAATGAATTTGACAGTGTATGCTTGTGCAATAAAAAAGAATCTTTATTCTATTAGGTTATGACTCTGTTGTCAGGTTGTTGCCATTGTCTGTACATAAATTGGTCCAATGCAATACATTTTAATAGTTTCAGCTAACCAATTTTTAATATGAACAGAATGATTCTTGCAAAAAAAAGAAATACTAATAATACTAATATATATATAATATTACAATCCAATCCATTTGTTAAAAAAGGGTTCTTAGCTCACCTGACTCAAGGGTCATGTGAACTATTGCCACCATGAAGCATTCGTCGTTGTCATCCATCATAAACTTTTCTTATTTTCATCTCCTTTGAAAGCACGGCCAATTTGGACCAAACTTGGCAGGGATGGTCCTATGGTAGTTCCCTTTCAAAATTATGTCCGATATCCCTTCCCGCTAAAAATGTTCAGCATGTCAAGGGCTGTCATTCTATGCAATAGTGACAAGAATCAGGCCACAGTGACCTAGATATATGGTAAGAGTTTAAGTGACAGCTCATATGTCATGTACTATTAGAGATGGGATCAAACAATTTTACATGCAGATGTCTTTGAGGGAAAAGGATTTAATTTCATGGTCCACTGACACTGATTGAATTTAGGTCAGAGTTCATATCTTAGGTACTACTAGTAATTTCCCGTTGTTAATCAATGGGAATTTGGAACCCTAACACGAACAACTGGACATCGCAAAAAATAATCAAATTAATATTCAGTTCATTCTGAATAAAGCCATTCTGAATAAAGCAATCAGGATTGGATCGGACAAATCCGCTGTCCGATCGAAAGTGGAAATCTCAAGAGGAATATAATGACAGTGAAATCATCAACATAAGAACCGCAATAATGTTTCATGACCTTTCATATAAGTTTCAATTAAAACACCATTTATCCATAAATATTTGTTTGAGTTAGGATTAAAATCATAAATGCAACATTTGTAAAAAATAATACAATTCAAATGTAACATAATTTCTTGATAAAACTCGCACCCAGTTTTTAACATGTCACTATTTCTGTGTAAATCTCATTAATTGAATATTTTCATTATTTTACAGTATAACTTTTAATGCGAATCCTTGTAATATTCGTAAAGACAAATGTTAAATTGTTTTTTGTTTGCATCACTTTTCAAACAAAGGGAGTTAATAATGCTAACTATATAATATACAAATCGGCCTTCGGGCACATATCCGGAATAATAATTACTTGGTTAATTGCTAATTAAGAAAACAAACAGATTTAGACTGATGAAATTTTCAATCTACACCACAGTCTCAGACTAACCATACATAAAGTTTAATTAATTGATTTGTTGTCGAGACTCCATGCCGTCTAGAAAATTGGACTTCGTTTTTTAGTAGTATAGATAAGAGATAGTATCATGTTATCTTGCATGCAGATGTCTCTAAGAAAGAAAACAAAATTAAACAAGAGTTTGTTCGTCACTGTGACCTACATTTCATGGTTCAATGATTGGTTAAAGTTAAGGTCATGCAGAGCTTATATTTCGTGTACTATAAAAGTACAATAACACATTTCCAAGACATACACTCTACTTGACCTAATTTGGCGGCGAATAGATGTTTTGCATCAATTTTTAACTTGTATTCTATTGTTTAAATACTACCAGATTTCAGACTGGTTGATATTGTGAAACGCACTTGCATAAAGAATCAGCTGAGATAAATATACGCCGTATGTAAAGGCAGAGTTGGTGTTACTTCTGTAAAACCTGAATTCATCAAGTTTGTTATAAATTTTAGTGTTTAAGCCTGTCTTTGTCAATTTCACACTGACCAATTATACATTTATGTCATAAAACCTTGTCGATAAATATGAACTTTATCTGAAACTTCCCTACTCTTTTTTGTAAAAAAATAAAATTCACAGTAAATTTCAGTGATCAGTTCTATTAAAACAAAAGGCTCTCAAGAGCCTGTATCGCTCACCTGGACCATGGCTGACATAGATATAAGGCATTTCCAATCATAAAATTTAGCAGATTACTTTTTTTTTCTAAAATTACAGTATTCTTGTTTGGTTTCCATGGCAACCGAAAAATCCACCATCCATTATAACCCATAACAGAACACCATTAAAAAAAATTGGGGTTCCCCTTATAATCAAGGTAATACATAATGCTGAAATTGAAACATTCAGACCACAATTCAAATAAAAATTCAAAAAATTTGGGCAGAGGTTCCCCTTAAAATCAATAGGGCCAATGTAAAAACTATGTTCCAGATGGTGGCCGTCTTGGATAAGGTATGGACCTGCCAGATATATTTTTTTGATGGGACCATCTAAGAACCATTGTTGCTTAGTTTGGTTCTAACTGGACCAGTAGTTTCTGAGAAGAAGATCTTTGAATGTATATTCCATAGGGTTCAATGTTAAAACTATCTTCACGCTGGCGGCCATCTTGGATGAGGTACAGACCTGCAAGATACCCTTTTTTGGAAAGGACCATCTAAGGGCCATTGTGACTAAGTTTGGTTCTAATTGGACTTGTAGTTTCTGAGAAGATCTTTGAATGTCTTTTCCATAGGGTCCAATGTTAAAACTTTGTTCCCGCTGACGGCCATCTTGGATGAGGTACGTACCTGCAAGATACCTTTTTGGAAGGGACCATCTAAGGACCATTAAGGCTTAGTTTAGTTTTAATTTGACAAGTAGTTTCTGAGAAGAAGATCTTTGAATGTATTTACCATAGGGTCCAATGTTAAAACTATGCTCCCCTCTGGCAGCCATCTTGGATGAGGTATGGACCTGCTGGATAAATTTTTTGGAAGGGACCATCAAAAGCCCATTGTGGCCTAGTTTAGTTTTAATTGGACAAGTAGTTTCTGAGAAGAAGATCTTTGAATGTCTTTTCCATAGGGTCCAATGTTACATCTATGTTCCTGCTGGCGGCCATCTTGGATGAGGTACATACCTGCCAGATACCTTTTATGAATGGGACCATCTAAGGACCATTGTGGCTAAGTTTTGTTTTATTTGGACTAGTAGTTTCTGAGAAGATGATCTTTGAATGTCTTTTCCATAGGGTCCAATGTTAAAACTGTGTTCCCCGTTGGCAGCCATCTTGGATTAGGTACGCACCTTCCGGATACCTTTTTNTTACAGGCAGATGACTCAAGCCTAAATGATTAATTTCATTTTTTTAAAACAGAAGTACCCAAAATTGCAGTTAATTTATCTTCTGCCTATGGCCATTTCGACAACAAGTCTCATCAGTGCAGATAGTATCAAAACAATTGGAAAACCGAATAAAAACGAAAAATTTCTGAGTGTCATTTTCCAAAAAATTGAAAAAGGCCCCATTTTGATGGGATGCTCAGCATAGATCGGTCCATAACATACCATAAAAACGAAGCACAAATAAGATGTTGGGGTTTTCATCGGTACTCACTCTAATTCTTATTTTAAAGCAAAACAAGTACCATGTATTCTCTTAAACAAAGTGAAAGGGAATGCAGACTGTTAGTTAAATGAATAAATAAAATGTCTATAAATTCAGTCAACGTGGAAACTTGTTCATCTCCCCGGATTTGCGAATATTTACGCTAATGCATTGCCTAAAAAATCAAATTTAACGGTCTATCGTAGGAACCCAACGGGGTTAGAATTAGATAAATGAATATCGAGATTGCCTTCCCACCGAGGGATTTGGCTGCTCTTCGAATGCACAGATATTACAGACAAATTACACTGCCCACGCCATATATATATCACCGAGCTGATAGTCGAGATATAACAATCATAAAATAGGTCGATTTGAAATTTTTCACAATAGCCGGGAAATCGATTTCCTCCTCTTCGAGGGCCAGATTATTTTATCCCATATACGCTATGCAAGGAAATTTTGTTGGGTCAGGCTTTTTTAACCTAATGGACAGTACCAGAGCCAAAAAAAAAACAATTACGAGTAAGATGCAGGCCAGAGAATTTCTTTGGGCAAAAATCTGCCAGAATTTTTTTCATAGAAACATTTTAATTGGACTAGTAGTTTCTGAGAAGGAGATCTTTGAATGTCTTTTCCATAGGGTCCAATGTTACATCTATGTTCCTGCTGGCGGCCATCTTGGATGAGGTACATACCTGCCTGATACCTTTTATGAATGGGACCATCTAAGGACCATTGTGGCTAAGTTTAGTTTTATTTGGACTAGTAGTTTCTGAGAAGATGATTTTTGAATGTCTTTTCCATAAGGCCCAATGTTAAAACTGTGTTCCCTGTTGGCAGCCGTCTTGGATTAGGTACGCACCTTCCGGATACCTTTTTTGGAAGGGACCATCTAAGGACAATTCTGGCTAAGTTTAGTTTGTATTGGACTGGTAGTTTCTGAGAAGAAGATCTTTGAATGTCTTTCCCATAGGCCCAATGTTAAAACTATGTTCCCCGCTGGCGGCCATCTTGGATTAGGTACGGACCTGTCGGATACCTTTTTTGGAAGGGACCATCTAAGGACCATTGTGTCTAAGTTTGGTTATAATTGGTCTGGTAGTTTCTGAGGAGAACATCTTTGAATGTCTTTTCCATAGGGTCCAATATTAAAACTATGTTCCAGGCTGGCGGCCATCTTGGATTAGGTACGGATCTGTCGGATACCTTTTTTGGAAGGGACCATCTAAGGATCATTGTGACTAAGTTTGGTTATAATTGGACTGGTAGTTTCTGAGAAAAAGATCTTTGAATGTAATTTCCATAGGAAAAACTTTTTTTTTCTCTCTTTATTTTTTTTTCTGTTATACCTTTATGTACCTGTCAAGTACTGATCATGCCATTCACATTTCTTGATGCTATGATTTTGCAATCTGGAGGATTGTTATGGTCCGACCCTGTTGTTGAAACCGGTACTTGGTTTGGTATAATTATTCCATATGCTAAAGCATTTTTCAATTTTAACTGCTCCTTTTGAAACTATGAAATACAATTTGTTCTTTTTTAAGTTCTTTTTCAATTAAAGAGTCTATCAAAGTAAAATATATTGCTTAGTTATTCATTTAACCACTTGCATCTGATGATTGCGTAGAACAATATTGTCAGGTAAACATGTTCAGATTCTGATCCTCTAGAAGTATCACTGTAACTGATAAAACAAACAACATACACACTATAGAGTGTTTAAAAAGCAGGATCTGCCACAAAAATCCCTTTTAATATCAGTTAAGTAGTGTAATTAAGCACAAACAACAAGTGGGGGATAAAATACGGATTTAAAAAAATAACACTGAAGATTTATTGAAATGTCTGTTGTCAATTGAGTTTGTTTCCTGCAATATTGTTTTTGAATTTACCCCTGTTTCATGTTAATTTTCTCTGTTTTAAAGGACCTCATTATTTGAAGACCGTCTACAGAAACTAAATTTACAGTAACTTCAGTATTTTTGTCATTGGCAGGGTTATAGAATATGGTTTGTGTGGTTCTTTAGAAGTACATGCTACCATCCATTGACATTCATTTTGTAACCTGGACTTAAATGTTTCAATTAGGTTTTAAATGTATTTTATTAAGTCTTCATTTTGAAAGCACGCACTTGCATAAAGTATCAGCTGAGATACATATACACTGTATGTAAGAGCAGAGTTGATGCTAATTCTGTAAAATCTGAATTCGTCACGTTTATTATAAATTTTAGTTCTTAAATCTTTCTTTGTCAATTTCAGACTGATCAATAGTACATCTTATTGATAAATAACAACTTATTTGTAGACTGCCAAGCTATTGTTGTGGTTTTCTTTTAAAATTCACGGCAACTTTCAGTTAGAATATTCTTTGAAAAAAAATTAAGTTATTAATATTTCGATAATCTCTATTTTAGAAATATTTAATTTCATATTTGTTCTTTTAAATGCTACCGCTTTTTTTCTATTTGGTTTTCACTAGACTCAAGCTAGCGAACAATAAGCCAGCGAACAATAAGCCAGCGAACAAAAAGCAAAATCAAGCCAGCGAACAATAAGAAAGGGCGCCAAAATGATCACAACTAAAAACCGAAGAGATGCATACGACAAGAATCATGTATAAATCTGATCACAACTAGCTTGAGTCTAGTTTGGTTTTCTCTTTAGTTATTTTTGTAATATGTTATGTGGCTGATCAGCTGTTCAGTACTAATCGTGGCATTCACATCTCTGAAAAAAAAAAATCCTTTACTATATATATATGTATTGCTGTACAGGGGATTTGTATTATCCGATGAAGTCAGGGAAACCGCACTGGATTTTGTAGCTTAAACATAATTTAATGTTGATTGTCTCTTTTGAGACTGTGGGATAGATTTTTGTTTTCATTTTCACACCGTATGCAAGGGCAGAAGGGATTTTACTTTTAAGGAATGTGAAAATGGGAAATCATCGCGTTTGTTATAGTTTTAAGTTTTTAAGTCTGTCAATTTCGTTAAAAATATTTGTAATAATGCTGACTTTTGAGTTTATGTAGTATCTTTTAATTTTAATTAAAATTAATGGAACTTTGCAAGTTCTAGCGTAGATTTATTATATAATAAATCTATAGTTCAAGCGTAGATAAATCAAAACAATGTAGTGATGAATGTCAAACATTATTGTTTGCTCACCCATCCTGTCTATAAGTATGAATTTAAAAAGTTAAGGAAAGTGTTCATTGTTGTACGAGTTGTGCATAAGTTTCTATTCATTTAGTATTTATATTAAACTTCAGACTGATCAATAGTAAATATTAACTTATCTGTAGACTGCCATCCACTTTTTTGTAGTCTGAAAATAAAATCATGACAACTTTCAATGTTCAGGCTTTAAAAATCGAAAAATAACGCTTCATTCCATGTATGGCACTCGGCAGATGTTTTTTGTACTGGTTTTGGCCTCCTATTTAGATATTTTTGGTAATGTTTACTTCTTTTGTTGACTTCTTTTGAATTATGGCTTTTCTAATGCCGCAAATGAGAGGTAACTCCTTGAAACACGTATACAGCATGTGTTTTGTGCAACTTGGTAATTATTTTGTATTTATCAATCCTTGATGGACCTTTGTTTCTTTTTTAATCTTATTTCATTTTAATTCATTTTTATTTATTTATTGAATTTCTGCTATTTTCTTAATTTCGACATTTGTTACTCTTCATTTTTTCCCTGTTATAACGGTTTATGATGATTAACTTTCAGTCCTCTGGTAACTAGACCAGTTAAACAACATTTTGCTTTACTGCGTATTGGTTAATATGGATATTTGTAATCAGCAACCAACACCGGGTTTGGTGTGAATATACCATATGGTAAAGCAAAATATTAATTTGATTATCTCAATAGAATTTGTTAGTTCTTTTTATTTCTGTCATTTTAAGAGCCCTTTTAAAGTATGATATATTGTTTAGTTATTAATTTATCCATCTGTGTGTCATGATTGGTTAGAAGCATTTTGTCAGGTAGTAGTGAATTGGGGAAATAATAAAATTACCGAATAGATGATCAAAAGTTGAAGTCCACGAGACAGAAAGACAAATCAAGTGGAAGCCACCGGTAAAATTGTCGAACGCAATGGTCCTGACTTGGTACAGGCATTTCAGTAGAAATGGTGGGTTAAACCGGCTTAAAGATAAATCACACTAACTAAAACTGACCCAGGGATTTCTGTCAAACTCTGCAGAAATGTTCCCCTGTATGAAGGCTTGAATATAAGCTATATATATATATATATAAACAAAATCTATGAAATTTATCCGGAGCTTTCGGCCAAATAAACTGGCCTTCTTCAGCGGAACTTTATTTTGGTATGGTACAATTAATCTGTCATAATGGATAACGTCACAAAACGTATAAAGATTACGGGAAAAGGAACGTCATGTTTTTGTATTCAAACCATTGGGTTTAAGTGTCCGTAATTTCGTAATCCAGAGTTTTTCAATTGTTTCTCGATATGAATCATTTCCGCAAATTTTTTCTGAGGCAACAATTTCATAATGATGTAGTGAATGTTCAGCGGAGTTAAAATGGATGGCTACTGGATCTGATTTCTGCCTCCTGATGAGCGATAAATTAAGCAAATGTCTTTGGTATAATGTGTCTCCTGTTTCTCCAACATAAATAAATTTGTCACAGTGTTTGCAGAATAAGGCATAAACTACGTTAGCAGTTGTACAATTAATATAATTTTTTACGTTAAAAGTTTTTCCATTAAAATCGGTAAATGTATGAGTGTTCCGGACATACGGACATATTGCACAGTTCCTACCACAGGGTTCACACTTATTTTCATGTTTAAAAAATGTAGAATTGTGCTTTTTGTGAACCAAGATGTCATTTAAATTTTTATCCCTCCTAAATGCTGAAATAGGTGGCTTTTCAAACACCTTCTGCATTTTCTCTGACTTGTGTAAAACTGCCATTTTCTTTTTAATTATTTCACGGATATGTGGTAAGCCTTTAGAATAAGTAAGAACGAGCGGTACTCTATCATTTTCAGTTTTTTTAGTTCTATACTTAAGTAAATTTTTCCTTTCAAGTTTGTCCACTTTATTTAATTCCTTAGCAACCGATCTTTTTGTGTAACCCTGTTTGCAAAGATTCTTTTTGATTTCGTTTTTGTGTTTCCGGTATGCCGGTTCCTCGGAACAAATGCGTTTTATCCGAACTCCTAATCCATACGGTATAGAATTTTTCATATAGTCAGGATGCGATGACTTCGAATGTAAGTATAAATGCTTATCCGCCGGTTTTGTATACAAATCAGTCTTTATTCTGCCGTGTTCAATTATTGTTAAAACATCCAAAAATTCTATTTTCTCTCTTGAATAGCGTAAATCAACTTGAATACGAGGGTGTATTGAATTTGCCATTTTATGAAATTCTTTCAGCGATTCCAAACTATCAGTCCATAATCCCCATATATCATCAACAAATCTAAAATAGGCTAATGGTTTTATTTTTGAATTTTCAATTAATTTTTTCTCCCACGATCCCAAATAAACCGATGCATAGTTCATTCCTAGATGAGAGCCAATAGCTGTTCCTTCTGTTTGAATATAATGTTTTCCGTTGAAAGAAAAGTTGTTATTTTCTAATACCAAATCCATCATACGGAGAACTTCTTCAGTAGGTATGTCTTGATTAGACCTTTCCTCAAGAGCTTGCGCGGCCGCTTCACGAGCCTCCTTTCTAGGTACTCTTGGATATAACGCCTTGACATCCATACAGAACATTAAACATTTATTCGGTAATGGTTGTTTTATTGATGATAATTTGTTTATAAAATCGGTTGTGTCCTGGATGAATGAAGGTAGAGATCTTACACTTTCCGTCAATTCATTTTCTACGATTTCTGCCATATTTGCCGTAGGGTGATTTCCTACATTTACTATAGTTCTGAGAGGATTTCCCTTTTATGCACCTTAGGATTTCATTGTAATTTACCAAATTTTACATCTGAAGATACCAAATAATGTTTCATATCTTTTGTAATGGATCCACGTTTGAACATTTCATTTGCCAATTTCTTTACTTTGTTTTCAATTTTGCGCGTAAGATCAGTCGGAACTTCTTTATAGGTAGTATTGTCATGAATTTCTTGTTGTAAATTT
>MJUU01040044.1:286077-300569 GCA_002080025.1 Modiolus philippinarum
ATATATATATATATATGAAAAATGTGTTACGGTCCACGCTGTCGCGTAAGATAACTTGATGAAAATCGTGGTTGGCGCACCATTTCCTTGTCTACAGTACTCCGCCATGTAAGATTTTATCGTTTATGACAGAATCTGACAATAAAATGTTCAAATAAATCTCTTATGAAAATCATTTTTAGCCATTTATATCACACAAAAACAAAACGATTCAATAGCATTTTCGCCCTGTTTGTTATGTTTGATACTATAGGGTTTTTGCATGAATATTGGAGTACAATTCTATATTGCACGAGCTTGCCAGTTCAATATATCTCCTACGAGGGATAATATTTCCCAATAGGGTTATTGCATGAATATTGGAAAATATTGTCCCGAGTAGAATTCTATAATGCACGAGCTTGCGAGTGCAATGAGGGATAATATTCCCCAATGCAATAACCCTTTTATTGTATATAGCAACGCTAAAATTTCTGTTAAAAATGGGATTTTGGATGTGGATGACGACATGAAATTTAGATTTCTTAGGGAAATACTATTTTGCTACATGTTTACAATAAAACGTTGTTGGATATTGAATGTGGATGACGACATGAAATTTAGATTTCTTAGGGAAATACTATGTTGCTGCATGTTTACAATAAAACGTTGTTTTATAGATCAAATTATAGTAAGTAGGGTTTTTGTAATTTCCATAGCGTTGTGATTGATCAAATGAGAATGTAATGATCATCAGTTTTAAGTTAATATATTGAGAAAGACGTAAATTATCGACACTTACCGCACAGTTAAGCAGTAACAAAATTAAAACAGCTGTGATAAAATTGTACGTCAGTTTGATAGACATTTTTGAAACCCAGTTATTTTTTTTTAAAGAAATTCAACATATTATTTTTGTTATGGGTAGAATTTCCAGAATACAATTGAGAGTGTAGGAAATTTAGCAAAATATGAACTCATAATTTCTAATATCTCCTTGCTGAAATTTATCAAAACTTAATTAAGGATTAATTATGTAGACCGAAGACGAGCATTCAAGATATGTGTCCCGAGCGATGAATATTCATGAATATTCATAGATCGAGTTCGGTCGAGTTGCTATGATCAGTAGTGTAAACCTACCATTAGCAGCGAGCACTCCTTGACCCATCTTTCTAAATTACGTTTTGTCTTATTCTTACCTTCTTAAGGTTGTGGTCTTTGAGTTAGTAATCTACGTGTATTTGGTTCATTTATTTGTATTTTTATTATACTAAAGTCTGTTTCACTTCCTTTAGATAATGGAAACTGTAATATTGCATATTTCGGCACCAGATTTTGCGTGGTTGTGTAAAAATATTATACTCTTCTGAAACCACTTTTAATTTGATGATTTCCAATACATGTTGAAAGAAAAAAACACTTTTTAAAAATAATGGATGATATTTTCCGCGCACAATTATCGACTAGACTGGACCATTCTGAAATAGGTATATGCAGGTATATCTTAACTTCAGATGATAAACAAGTCTCACTTTTGGCTTTAACAATGTGCTTGGACCCCCTTTTGATTTAAGAAAAAACATACCCGTAAATGATATAATTCAACAAAATACTTAAACATGTAATTGAAATATGCATGCATTCAATCCAAAACAAATATTTGAAATAAAGTGTAAATGTTCTGCTAATTTCTATTAGGTGTATACATACAAAAAGTCCGTGGATAACAATTGTTAACCCCGAACGAGTACCTCTTGCTATTATTATTTAGGTCAACTCGGGTCATCTTATTCATCAAGTTACTTGGTCGCCCTTAAAATAGAACAATCCAACACTTAGAAATTTTTACCTGTTTGAAAAAAATTGTGAAATGCACATGACTGCAGACTTTTGTGCATGTCGTAAACGGCGAATTCAACGTTTTTCGGTTATGTATGATCATTCTTGATATACACACCAAATATGATAAAGATCAGTTTTAAAATAAAGCTGAAATCGTGAAATTTCCATTATCTAAAGGAAGTGAAACCGACTTTTATAGGAATTTTATTATACTATAGGAAAGCAGGATAGAGAAAGGGGAGGTTTTGGTATCCATAAACCGCTTTAACTCTACCGCTAGCTCTTGCTAGTGCCGGTACCAAGTCCGGCTATCCCGAGTTCCTATCGCTATCTACATTTGTCTGTCGTCTTTGCATTGTTTTTCTTGTGCAGTTTCCTGGTAAATTGTGACATATGATTGTAATTTTCGACCATTATAAGTGTTTTCTGTTATCTTCTGTTCAATAATATATTTACTTTCAACTTCAAGGTTGCGAGTCTTGTTAAATAAATGGTTACGACGACTATGGTATTATTTTGTATTTTCAACGTGTTTTAAAAAGGGACTTAGGAATCTATCCTGTTTATTTAAATTTTAGATTTGAAGCTGTAAATCGTAGATTTTACTGGTGCAAAATGAGGGTTTTTTTTGGTCGCAAAAGCTGGGGTTCAAAAAGGCACACATGTTTGGACAGTAAATATACTATTCAAATATTTCATTTTAGTATAAAGCTTCTATGATATAATCTTTCAGCATGATCTTTCAGTTTTTAAACAAACCCAATTCCCATCCATTGAGGTCGTATGAAAAAGTAAGCAAAGGCGTTAAATAGATATGCGTTGCAAGACAACAGCATGTTGATATCTGAATTTGTACCGAATGCATGGCACTGCATAAATTAAATTCATCGTTTTGATACAGTGGTCCGAAACTGCCATCGGTCGAAGATAGCCTATGTTACTCAATATAATTGGTCTATTTAAAAAAAATATCCCCTTTCATCCATTTAATATGATTAGTTATTCCCTTTCGTTCATTGGAAAGCAAATATAGTTAAATAAATACTGAGATTTCTGTCAACAATTGATTTTTTACCTCAGATACATATCAACAGATAATATATTAAAGACATTTGTTCGAACCAGGAGTTTCTTTTCTACCATTAACTTTTGAAATAGAAGTATGTCTTCCAGGACTATACTTTTACAAGCAGGATTGAGTATGATAGCATTGTTATACAATGCAAAAGCACAGAATGACGTAAGACAAGTTAAGTTTAATGTCGACGAGGATAAACAGATTACTCCAAGCTTAGGATATATCACAGTTCCCTCTGATTCAGTAGTACATTGCTCATTACAATGTGTTTCAGAACTGCAGTGCTGTTTTGCAAATTTTAGACAGGCCAACTCGACATGTTTGCTTGATTTGTCAGAGAATTGTTGTCCGGTTACATTACCAGCTGTTGGTCAGATTGTTGTCCTCTCTACACGTTTCGGTAAGTGTATATATATATGTTGTGTACAAGTTGTAATTTTCTACAAGCTATAACATGTACAAAATTTTTGTACAAGTTATGACAAATTGTGAGTACCTTCACTTCATCAAGAATCCTGACAAATTAATTCTACGTTTAAAACAAATTTTTAGTATATGTAACATGATCTCAACTTGTTTAAAGTAACTGAATTACTATGGTCTACAAATAAGGGACCGACCATTTAACCTGAAGGGGGAATATGGTTTTTTTTTCTGGACAGAAAATTTGTTTTCGCGCTTCGCGCGAAACAATTTATTTTTTTCACGTGTAGCAACAAAATATTTTTTTCCAAAATTAACATTACTTTTTGGTCAGAAAGCCTCCTTCAGAATTTTTTTTTTCATCATTTTGGCAGCCAAAATATTTTTTTCACAAAAAATCGGCTCCAAAATATTTTTTTAGAAAAAAACCATAGCCCGCCCCCCTTTTCAAGTTAAATGGTCGGTCCCTAAGAACATTTTAGCACAAAACATATGTCGTTAAAGAGTGTGTTGTATAATAAACACATTGAAGTTTGTAAGCTTATTGTACTTTGGTTTTGAAATAATATGAAATACATTAGTCTAAGACTTGAATTTCTTATCACAAATGTCCTTTTTCGAAAATCTGTCACAGAAAATTTGCTGTCTTTAATAATGTCAAGTACGTGTGGTTGTAAGCACAACTTGTACAACTTGTACACTGTGTGTTACAGTACAAATTAGAATCCAGTAGGATCCGGAATCCTCCTAGTACAAATTGGAATTCTAATTTCTACTGGGACAAATTAGAATTCTGATTTGTACTGGATTAAATTCAGTACAAATATTGGAATTCCAATTGCTACTGGGACAAATTAGAATTCCAGTTTGTACTGGATTTAATCCAGTACAAATTGGAATTCCTATTTCTCCTAGGAGAAATTGAGACATCCTGATTTATACTAGTAGGATTCCGGATCCTACTGGATTCATATTTGTACTGTAACATATACAATACATAAGATATTATTGTTATTAGAAGTATGTATTTCACAGCATTTCAATTTATAAAAACTAAATAAAAAACAATGGAGTGACAAATGACATAATTTAATTATATCTTTTCATTTGTTGTAACAATTGGTGGAACTCTGTGATATTTGGTAGAGCAAATAATTTTTGATTTACTACAAGGACGTGGCAGAGTAATTGCAAACTCTGGCTGTTATACTGCCATCTTCAAATAACATGACAATGTGTGAAATTTCAGGTAGAGTAACAGGATCTACTGCATATAAATTAAACTGAGAAACAAAACCTTCTTATTACTCTATTTAATTGACCTGACTGGTCATGGGTCAATTATATCGTGATCTTACATACAAAACAGAGAAAATTAAGCCACGCCCAACCTGTTCAATGAATTTTAGTAATAGATCAACAAGACAAGTATAAAAAAAGTATGCCATCTTCAGGAGGAAAAAAATCATATTCCAATATTTTTTTATGAGACATACCATGTAAGTTGTCGAAATGCGCACTTGCAGAAAATAAATTCAGTCACTTCGGTATTTTGGTATTTATAATTACCGCCGGGTCGATGCCTCTGCTGGTGGACTGTTGGTCCCCGTGGGTATTCACCAACCCAGTAGTCAGTACTTCGGTGCTGACCCTAGGAGAAATTGGAATTCCAATTTATACTGTATTAAATTCAGTACAAATCAGAATTCTAATTTGTCCCAGTAGAAATTGGAATTCCAATTTGTACTGGAGTAAATCCAGTACAAATCGGAATTCTAATTTGTCCCAGTAGCAATTAGAATTCCAATTTGTACTAGGAGTATTCTAGATCCTACTGGATTCCAGTTTGTATTGTAACATATATATATCGATTGAGTGTAAAAATTCAAGGTGATTGATGTAATGGAATTCTGATAAGGACACAAATAAATCAGAACTAAAGATTGAAAAGCAGATGACAGCTAGTTCTGTCGGTAAGAATATAGAATATGCTTTATTAACCAATCAAGGGTCCATTGAGGACATGATGACAAAACATAACAAAAATAATTATTACAGAGACAAATACACATATATAAATATATATATTTTACACTATCAAAATAAAGTGTATTCATAATATTAATAAAATAAAGTGATCAGAGGGCACCAGCACTGTGGACATTTGAAATATAGAGTACAAATTTTGCTATGGATTAGACAAGATGACTCAGGTAGAGAAGGCACCAAGGGACGATGCTTCAGGATAATTCTGTGCAAAATTATAATTTACAGCAGAACTTCCTCCTCGTGCCTTATCCAGATGAGCCAGCTTTTGTATGCTATTTACTAAATATTACTTTTTTTTTCTTTCATTTTTTATACAATCAATAAGAACATGAATGAACAGGTTAGATTTTGCAAGTAATTCAGATGGGAAAGACACCAAGGGACGATGCTTAAAAGACACTTTTTAACGTTTTATAATATTTATTCGTTTCTAAATAAATAGCAAATTGTAAATAATAAAACTGTTTATATAATATTAAGTGTCCTCCTCGTGTCTTACCCAGGTGAACCAGTCACAATTTTAAACACCAGCGAATTTCATCATATTACTTATACTTGTAAGTAAAGTAATGTCTTCATTATTCAGAAGCCAAAATAGTTTATTGTCATTATTGAGTGAAGTAAAATTTATACTAAGCGACTTTGCAATTTCTAACATTGACAAACGTAAGTCATGTACCTGACTACAAGAGAGAATAAAGTGTTTTTCATCATCAACTGTATCAGAGTCACATCTAGTACATCTTCGATCGTCACGTGAAACCCGCTGGTATCTTCCCCGCTCTATACTTAATCTATGTGCAGATATTCTGATTCTAGTAATATTTCTCCTTGACTCAAAATTAGTCATATTAATTAAATATTTTTCAAGCTGCCTGGAACAGCAATAACATCATTTGAACCGCATTGCTTCTCGAATGAAGTGCAAAAAGTAATGTTCCTGAAAAATTTATTACATCTAGTTGCAGATTTTTAAATATCTGTTGTTATTTTTTTTTCAGTCGTAATGTGCAAACGTCTCAACTAATACATTTTTCATTTCTCCAATAAGTTGCTACTGTCGTTGATGTAATGTGAAACTTTAAGGACCCTTAAACTATGATGTACACAAAAATTTAATATAAATAATATTTGATCTTAAATCTTGCACGCTAAGCATAATACGCAAGAAATTCATAAAACAGTACTTTTATGGAGTTTGAAGCAGTATTTTGGGTAGGTTTTGTTCTGCAATATTACGAAGGAATAAAAGTTCTATCTTTTTTTTTAATTTTGAATGGAAACGGTACCATTCCTTGAATATCTACTAAAGTGCAATCAATTCCTCTTAAAATATATGCTAAGGTACAAAGGGAAGGTGGTATATAGTGAATAACACATGGCTAATCCATATCCCGGATCCGTATCACATGCTGTATCAGCCAGAGACCCCAAATTGCAATATCAGCCAGAGGACCGACAGGCTCGAGGGATGATATTCGTAGAGTGTTGATATAGCATGTGATACAGATTTCAGCATGTTCTGTTCTTTTTATTATGTGTATTAACAAATTTAAGCGGGAAAAATGAATAAGTTTGCTTTGATGTCTGAACTGTTTACTTGAAGACAAAATATACTACTCAACAAAAGAAACGATACACAGTTAATTTTGTAAATATTTTTGTATTTCGCAATTTAAAGTTTTTATTTTGGTTTATTTATGTATTCAACGCCAAAACGCATTTGTTTATTCCATTTTTAGATCAATTCCGAAACGGATACGATGAAAATCCGGAATGGAATTTTTTCGCCCTATGATCGAGTTTGCCGTTAACGGACGGATGATTTAAATTTTTTGATGTCAATAATCGGGACACTTCATCAGATTATCAATTTGCCATTTCAAAAAGTTGAAAACAATGTCTGATTTCGATGCCCCGTTCAACCCAAAATCAACGTGAACAATGAATTATCGCGATCAGACCTTCGATCTTGATTTTTGCACTCGCAATTAATCGTTATGCGAAAAGAAGAACAAACTAAGGACTTTTGATTAATCTGAAGCAAATGTGACCATCAAATGATTAATCACGTGACAGCGGGGCATATGAGACGTCACAACGTCAACATCGCGTAACACGCTTTTACACTTATGAGAACGGAAGTTGAAATCGGAAACTACGCCTGAGGGATTCATGATTGACATAACAACAGAATTTGGATGTCAACCGGTTCGAAAATGTGATGGTTTGGTAAAAAGAAAATATAGACATTCCCACTATTTAGGTCTGCAAAAAGAAATTCCGGATGATGACCTTGACCGTGACCGGAGAGGGTTCAGAATTTTTAGAGACATTTTTGGGCATAAAGGTAATTCTTACATGCAAAAAATACATTTCATCTACGAGTTGTGGTTCTCTGCTGGAAATTTAAATGTTAATATTAATAAAATCTGTGTATCGTTTCTTTTGTTGAGTAGTACATATCTAAATTTTGAATTAAGACAAAGAAAATTTGCCAAAGATAAATTATGTTGCATTAATTTCCCGAAAACAAGTGTTAGATGTGTGATCAAAAACTCCTGCTGCTGCAGCAGAAACATGCGCACATGACAGCGTTTCACGACTTTGTATATATAGGGGGTCCTACACGGGGATTCAGTATTAGTTTAAAGAAAAATAAAAAATCCCTTGTAGGATGTACGAAAAAATTTGGGGGGTACGTTGTACGAAAATAATCCTTTACCACCCTCTATATAGTTTTATCTATTATCACTCTCCAATTCACGCTATTTGTATGGGACGGTGTGCAATATTTTAACCATGTTGCTGGACCCTTCTCATTTGTTGATAACAGTCTCATCTCTTTCAATAAGAAAATTTATATTTTTACTACATTTTTGGATTTTATCAATCTTGACGTCTGTATAAAGGATCAATAAAGAAGCATTTCTCAAAGTAACATTTTTATTCTAAATTTGAACCAGTATTGGTACACATTTTACTCATCTGATCATCTGGACCAGAAAACATGTTTGACACGCCAAAGCCACAAAAATGGGATACTAGTAGTAATATGATAGAATTTTCTCAGGTAATGCTATGTGTTACAACCACTTTTGTAATCCCAACCACTTTTGTAATCGCTTGATTACAAATGTGGTTTTGGGTTACAAAAGTGGTTGGACTAAATGTCTTATCAACCACTTTTGTAATCCCTAACCACTTTTGTAATCCATCTTTCTTAAGATTTTTTTTTCAACATAATTTGAATTCAAAAGTACAGGTTTTACTGTAAAATATCACTTTAAGGAAAGTTCAACATTTTTTTTTATGAAACTCTTTGGGTTGAATGAGGGATTACAAAAGTGGTTGAGATTTCAAAAGTGGTTGACTTAGAATTTTTATTATCTATTTTTTTTTTGTTTTGTTTTTGGTGCAGATAATATATCATTACCACTAGACAATTCATATGTAGAAAATTTTTTAATATGGGTCGCAATGAATTACAGAGATAAAACGTTCTTATCTGGAGGTAATAGGGTACTTAACTATCTTACTTATCGGTTAACAGGTAATAAACTACCTAATGATAAATGGCAAATAGACATTTTGTAAGAAAAAAATACTATAAACACCTAACTTCTATTGTTGAAGAATATTCTTAGTGACAGAGAATGCAAAATATAACACATTCTTTCGATACTATAAATTTGTAATTTCTTTCGGTCCTTGAAAATATAGTATGTAATTTTTAAATTCCGGATTTAAAAGAGAAAAAGGACTTATCATGAGGTAATTAGGAAACCTGATAATTTATGCGCCAAACCACAAAAATTCGCATAAAATAGCATGCTATATTATCTCATTTTTGTGGCTTTTGCGTGTCATACATATTCTTTCATAAGATATTTCGAAAAAATGTGTTTTCGAAAATTCCATGGCGGGTAAAGAGGTAAACTATCGAAACGATCCGAAAATGGCGAGATAAACTATAGTGACGTTCCGAATAGGGATGTGATATTGGTCTAGGGGCATGTCAAAGCGGTGTTATAAAGGTCAAAGGGTGTGATAAAGGGGTGATATGAAGGATGTGTGATAAATGGTAGTGAATGGAATCTGTATCAGATGTTCAAAGCAACCTTATTTTATTCAAAACATATGATAAACCAAAAGTCTCATTATTCATAATACATATACGACTTTGAAAAATAACATGGTCATGTTCATATGAACTGAAGAGTGAGACAGTGTGGACGTCTCCTGCTATGCATGTACCGCCCGTCATGCCAGAAATGGTATATCCAAAATTGTAGCCGGTGTTATATTGTCATTTTTCCCCATGCTAGATTTTCCCAGGGGGAAAAATGAGAATGATCTCATTTTTCCCCCCAAGGGAAAATTGAGATCATTATCAGTTTCCCTCATGGAAAAACTGGCAATATGTATACGTATTACCATCTTTCCCCATGCTAATTCCCCCTCCCCACAACAAGATTACTTGTCCATTTTTCTATATCGCCTGACCTATCACTCTGTCTGAGATTTGATTAACAAATCTTCAAATTCAAATTCATTTTTTTATATTATCTTTAAACTATATATAGTTCGTGATAGATAAAACAAACATTAAATGACAGAAAACACAATAATCATACGGATATGTACAAGTAAATAAACATTAAGAGTCCCCTGTCCTCAGTTCTAATGACTTTTTCAAGAAGGAACCTAATTTATTTACTTGTGTTGGTGTTGATGGATTTAAAATAAATTTACATTTGACTTCACCTGATAGTTGCATTAAATTAATATTTTGGGAACATTGAGACTGGAAATATGACCATGATTCTGAGACAATTATTGGTCACACAATGTAATATGAAGTGTTGTTCATCTTCTATTACTTTACATTTGTGGCACTGCCTTTCATTTCTGGGTATTTTCAAATGCCTCTTAATTAACAATTTAAAACATCCGTCGTCCGTGTGTCGATATTAAACATAAAACAGCTTAAACACCACTCTCCAAATTTTGACAAAACATTAATGCAATTGCCTTTAGATGGCTTCCTTTCGGATTTAGATTCAACTTCTTATCATATTTTCAACTTATATCACTATACTGATCGCCACACACCACAAAGTGACAAATGCACTAAAATATTTATAATAATTTTAAACAACATGTATCAACGTTTAAACTGACAGGTTTTCTGGCTGGCTTACTTTATAACAAACCAACACCACAAGATTTTTATGATAACTTCCGTCCGTTGTTCCGTGGGTTTTGCCTATCGTGCCATATTAACTTCAGGAACCATTGAGAATTCCTTGATCAAATATCTCTGATCTTGATTTGGCAAAGTTATTTAATATGGTTGTCTTTAGATCTGTATACTTTAGGTTGAAATTTCGTCACTTAAATTCTTTACCTTTTCTTTCCTTTTAGTGAAATTTTATTTCATATTTGTGTGTAGGGGGGTATCTGACTGATTCTACAAAACATTAAGAAAATGATTTTCATGATATCAATGATGTCGCCGATGTTTTAGTATTAGGGGGAAAATTACGAAAATGAGCATCTTTAAAATCGAAAGGGGAAAAGACAATGTTCTCAGCATATGCCAATCTTTCCCCCGGAAAAACTGGCATGGGGGAAATGGCTATAGAACACCGGGAGGAATTCAAGTCAGAAAGTTCGGATGAAACGACTAGATGCTAGATCTTTTTTCGTGCAAACACGTCAGTTGAAAACTACAAGACTGTTACATTCTGTTCAACCAACTCGTGATGTCGGCGATAGAATATACTGAGCGTTAATTCATTATATCCTTAGAAGAGAAGTTTTCTGGTCAGTGATAAATATAGATTACACCACAAGATCCCGTCCATTACCATATTTTATCCACTGGAGATAGTTAAATTTTAAAATTTTAATTGCGAGGCGTGCCGAGCATTTTAAAATTTTTAAAATTTAATTATCGAGAATGGATAAAATATGGTAATTAACGGGATGAAGTGGTGTAATTTTTTTCTCTTATGATAGATGATAAACACCGAGAATTGTATTCCTAAAAGATTTGGCGGGGCTTTATCAACATACGTTGAATAAAGAAAATTTATCAGACGGGTCAAAACTGGTTTAAACTTGACATATCATTAGAGAAACATCTGTTCAGCTGAGATATATTGACGGCTGAGATACATTTATACAGAAGCAGAAGGGGTGTTACAATTAAGGAATGGGAAATTAACGATACAAAAGTTGAAATTATAAAACGTTTATAATAATAATTTGTAGTTTTGATTCGTCCATCTTTGTAAATTTCGAGAAAAAGATCTAAAATGAAGGGGATTTTTTTTGTTGTAGCTTCTTTTATTTTAAATTGACTTATTGGAACATGAAAATTTGGCAAAAGAGCATTAAAATATCGAAAGATGAAATTAAAGAACTTAGCAATGAGCTTTTTATTGCAATCGAAAAACAGATCGGCAAGAAGAAGAGCATAATTCGTGCCATTACAGTACCGATTGTCTGCTGAAATATCAAACCACAAAACTCGACTTTTGCGATATTTTTTTAGAATATTCCCCCTTTTTGCTTGGGTATTCGTTTGCTGATGTATAAACTGTCGATCAAAAAGTCAGGCGTGTAAGTTATATCATCCTCAGCATATTTTTGTTGGAATTTGTGTGGTCCAGTTAATTTTTGATAATGGCTCTTTCGGATCTTGGAGAATATCTCTCGAATTTTTAGAATCCACATCTGATTGATATCACCAGTACTTTTCACAATATTTTTGAAATATTTCTTCAGAAGTAGATAGAATTGTCTGTAAGAATTCTAGAATGATTTTTTTACAACAATGTGAAAACCCTGCTATAAATCTATCCTTATTTGATTCCAAAAAAGAAGAGTTTTTTTAGATCTCTTTTTCTTTTAAGGTGTGAGTGTGATTGTCTCTTGAGTTTCAAGTTATAAACTTGCGAGTTTTCATAATTCTCCGTTGTCATATCTGTAATAAATTTTTATACGGCCTGACTATTTTGTATGAAAATATCTTTTTGTTTCGTCTGCAACTAGATCGGGATTGACACATAGGTTTACTATCCATCTTCCTACGTCAGTCCAGCCGTATAGCATTATAACATTTCAGCCTTATCTCCTCCTAAACCCTTATTACTTTTAAACCAAACTTGCATGCAAGTTTCAGTAAATAATGTAAATATGCACCATGCCTTTATTTTTTCTCTATTTTTGTTATAAGACCTTGTTTTACATTTCCATGCTATCATTGAACTTGGTTATTTTGGGGTATTGGAGTCTTATGGGTATGCCTTCATTAATATCCACATCTCATCCTTTCATGTATACTAATTTTAAAAGAATTTAAAATATTGGTACATTCAACATAATAATAATAACTAGATTTGCAATTGCAAGCAATAGCGAATGTCGCCCCAGACCACCAATTCTATGGTTCCATTTTGTTCGAAGCGTCGAAATCTACATAGAAATTAAATTCCCTTGAAATCGGCCATCTTGGATATGTCTGCCATTTTGAAATTTTTTCCATTGTTGAAATCAAAACATAACACACAGCAGAAAACATGTTTTTCTCAAAATTATAGCTTTTTGGCTTGGTTTCCATGGCAACCAAATGCTCCATTATCCATAACAATGAATTTCATACCTTGTTTAAAAAAAAAATTTGGGCAGGGGTTCCCCTTATTACCTAAATAGTACATATAGCTGTAATGAAAATACAATTATCAATAATAAACGTGTGTGTCTTCTCAAAATTTCAATTTTTTGTATGGTTTCCATGGCAACAGTACTAATTAAGCAAAATTATAGCTTTTTGGCTTGGTTTCCATAGCAACCAGATGCTCCATTAATCATAACAATGAATTTCGTACCTTGTTTCAAAAAAAAATTGGGCAGGGGTTCCCCTTATAACCTAAATAATACATATAGCTGTAATAATTATCAACAATAAATGCGTTTTCTCAAAATTTCATTTTTTTGTATGGTTTCCATGGCAACGGTTCTAATTTTGAAATTTCTAAACCTGTGGGATCCTTTCTCACATGACAAACATCTTTCCTATGAACCTGCATGGAGTAACAGTTACTAGTTTTCAAGATACAGTGAAAAAATGGTGAAAAAAATTCTAAATTTCATTTTCCCATAGGGTTAACATGGAGGACCCCACCCCTATTTGAGCCCCCCAAATGTACCCTTAATGGACCCCAATCCCAAAATTTTTTAGATTATGCACAACTAGATACATGGGCTAACATGATACAAAGTTTCAAAGCTCTAGGTCAAAAGGTCTCTGAGATCTACTCCGGACAAGTTCATCCGGACGAGAAGAAAGAAAGAAGAATAATAATAATAAGAAACGCAACAAAAACAATAAGTCTCCCAAACTTCGTTTGGGAGACTTAATAACTAGTATTAATTGTGTTTGGATGCAAACACAAGAAGTCTCCCAAACGAACTCCCATATCAGAATTCAAAGGCTTTAGATGAGATCCACAGATTTAAAACAACCTTCCTGTCAAATTTCATCCAAATCTGAGAACTTTGGATTTTCCCGCCTTTTAACCATTTCCATGGCAACGGTCACCAATTTGAAGTCTTGGAGACCGGAAGCCAATTTTATACATGTATGGTAACCTTCCCGTACAATTTCATCCAATTCTGAACACTTTGATATTCCCGCCTTTTTTACCGTTACCATGGGAACGGTCGCCATTTTTATGTCTTGGAGACCAGAACCCAATTCTACACATGTTAGGCAACCTTCCTGTAAAATTTCATCCAAATCTGAGCACTTTGATTTTCCCGCCTTTTTTACCATTTCCATGGCACCGGTTGGCATTTTGAAGTCTTGGACACTGGAACCCAATTCTACACATGTTAGACAACCTTCCTATAAAATTTCATTCAATTCCGAGCACTTTGATTTTCCCGCCTTTTTTGGGTGTTTTCATGGTAACCGGTGCCATTTTCAAAATTCCAAGACTGGAAAGCACATCTTGGGATGAGGCTCTATCATCATGTGAAGTTTGGTCAAGATTGGATCACTAGTGTCCGAGAAATTTGGTGGACAAAGTCGCGGCGGAAAACGGAA
>MJUU01040046.1:2026-19029 GCA_002080025.1 Modiolus philippinarum
GGAATGTTACTGTCGAGGTGTGGAAAGTTTACAATATCAAAATTGAAATCGTCTCTTTTGTCATAAATTCGTGTGCTAAGGTTGCCACTGTCGTCAAACTCCAAAAGTAAATCTAAAAACGAAACAGAATGGTCAGTGTCTGTAGTCTCCTTTATTCACATGCAAATGGTTGACATACATTTTGTGGATTTTGAAAAACTCCAAAGATCTACTTGACATCTTAAACTCTAGATCATTATCACACTGTAACAGCATTAAAACTTTCGACTTCTCCACACTTTACACTNGGCATTTTACTTTACGCCAATTATGGCATTTTACTTTACGCCAATTAGGTATTTTACGTAACTGTTGAATTTTATTTGATATAAGACCAAAATAAAGAAAGACGTTTAACCATTTTCACAGAAAAATACCAAGAAATTAAAATCTAATCATTTCAACTTTTTAGAGTAACATGGATTCTTAATATTCACTGTTTTAGGCAATACCATTTCAATGTACTGCTAGCCCATGCAGCTAATTCAATTGACTGTCCAAATCCCCAGCTGATCTAATCATGCAAGAAAGTATATTGATATGTTCCGGATGAATTTGAAATCACTCGTTTCGGCAAGATGTCTGTTCCTAATGATGCATGCTAAATTTCAATGAACCCAAATGCCTTACACATATTAAGGTCAATTAATTAATCAATATCCATGAATACTGAATTAACTAACAACTGTCTAAATTTTCAAAATGCATGATTTGTGACATATTGGGAGAGGGGGTCTGCAACTGACTTTAAGTATGATCATGTACAAGGTGCACAAAACAAACACGGAAAATGACAATTTAAGAAATAATCAAAACAATTATCATTTGATTTTAATTTTAAAATGAAGCTAGTTTTTAATGTGAAGAACCAAGGATTGCAGTCAATTGAGCTGAATATAGTTACATTTCATTTCACGATAAAGGGTAAGTTAATGATTATTTAAAAGATTGAATAAAAATGTGAATGCCGACAATGAAAAACCTTAAAGCTACATGCAAATTTTGGATTGTATTTCAAGTTTGACAATATCTGCACCGTGAATAACATACCTCGAAATATTGTTTTGTATCTAAAAGAAAAATTGCGATTAATTTTGGCAATTGGCCCTTAAGCCTTTACACATCAGCCAAAAATGCATTATATACAAGATTGATATTTTCATACAAAGTGGCACAAGTATACGTTGAAATATTGTCGTAAATAACAAGTTGAATTTTTGTCAATAAAAACACGAATTACACGCTATCCGTTTACAATTAGTCTGAAAAAAAATGCACCTGTGTAATCAAAACTCTCAGTCGTCGATTAAATTCAAGGTTGAGTGACACACGGTAGAAATGCCTTATCCCATATGTTGGAGTAAGATGTACATGTATATCATTTTATTGTTGATGTTAACTGATGAATGTACAGCAATATCTGTTACACACGACCGATTAACTGATGACGTCGTAGTATTTATATAATATATACACGTGGTATGATTAGAACTATATTATTATTTATCCGCGTTGATTATTATGCTTCCGCGGCTTCATAGCATTATCTACCAATAGAGTCCTAAATGGTGGAGTGAAATATACAATAATACAACATTTTAATTGTGGTAATTTTGATACTGTTTTAGAAAATATAATCTGTTTGTTTGTAATTTTTGCATTTAAGAGTGCGTATGCAAGGAATTCATGAATTCTAAGAATGAAATATATTGGGTGTTATTTAACCTGGTGGATTTCTGGCCCTCATCGTCCTATGCCACAGCATAAGCCGCAGAATTTCTTCTGCGCCTAAAAAGATAAAACGTAACAGCGAAACCTACCATGACCAAAAATTATGATCATTGGCTTGGCTGCAAGCCAAAAGGCAAACAAAAAATGGTAGACAAAGACAAGCAGGAATAACGATAGCTCGGGATAGCAGGACTTGTTGCGGGCATAAGCAAAAGACAGCAGTCGGGTTAAACCGGTTAATGGGTAACCAAACCCATCTTTCTCTATCCCAATGATCTATAGTATAATAAACATGGAAGAAAATAAGTATCTCGAACGAGAGAGACCTACTATCTCGTCGAGATACATATAATCCCGATCGAGATGATGGGTTTTGAGCAAGAAACCTGGTATCTCGATCGAGAAACCCAGTATCCCGACGAAATACTATGTTTCTTGAATTCTTGTGACTTTCGGGTGCTATATTATCAAACTTACACACTGGATTACACACAGCATAATCTTTGTCAAAGTCTTGACTTGTTTTGCTAATAAACTTGGTCTTTGTCTAGCTGGCAGTGTAGCGGCAAGCTCTCCTCGATCCATCGTTCGAAATAAAATTTTGTCTAAACCCTTCCTTTCCTTGTTCTATTTTCCTTGCTCAAAATAGTCACCTTTGTCTTGCAGTTAGTTAGTAGCGTACCGTATTGGTTTTTATTCGTATTTTATTTTACTATAGGAAAACGGAACAAAAGAATTATGTATACCTCAATACCAGTTTAACTTGCACCGGTACTATGTCCGCCTGTCCCGAGTTCCTATCGTTTTTTGCATTTGTTTTTTGCTTCAGTGGATTGGGATATGCAGTTGATTACGTTGATTCCTGTTGTAAATTGAAAAGCTGTCAGGTCGAAGTTTACAAGTATTTGAGATCTAATGAGTTTAATTATATAATTAAAGATATCATATATATACATTTTACTTTAACATGTTTATTTTGTTTTTCCTCTACTGGACTTGACTTCACTACCGGTATTAACAATTTCAACATGGCGGTGACTTATTGACTTCACTACCGGTATTAACAATTTCAACATGACGGTGACTTATAAGAAACAGGTAATGCTTACTCCACCGTTGAACCTGGTGGTTTTTATTGGGTTCGTGTTTTTCATCTGTGTATTTCTCTTCATTGTCCTTGTCTGTGCCGAACTCATGTGATGTAATAGGTTCTGAAATTGCCATTGTCTTTGAATTTTTCGTTTTGAGACTGACAGTTTGGTTCTCACATACCTTAATATATTAAGACTGGAAACTTCCAGTTTCTAAATTTTTGACAAATTTTGCTTCAACCTTATTAGTATCTCCCGCTCTTTCCTTCGTTGAGTTTTGGCTTTCCATTAATAATATTGGCTAATTTGTCTTTATCAGATTTTATTCATTTTCGATGTATGATCTTCAAAATGCTTTGATTTTATCTGCACTAAAAAGACATAAAGTATCAAAATACTCTCCTGCAGAAACTAAATATTATAGCAGCTTAACGATAGTATATGTGACAATCAAAAGTTCTCGACTTATTTATTAATTGGTGTTTTAAATTTTCTGGTCTGCAGTTCATTTGTTCTAACAAAAAGCAAGGATTCTTCTTCAAATTATCTACAGCAATCATAGTTCCTTGACATGTGATACATGCACGCAATCTTTTCCTGGACAAGATTTTTGTTCGTTTTGGCAATGCTATTTAACAACAGGTCATAGGTATTCCTAAGTGTACAAATTGTGCACATCTCATTGCAGATCTTTTTCTGTTCTGTTACGAACGAGACCTCATGAAAAAACTTCAAAACGGAACCATACCAAAAAGTGATAAACTTATTTCTATTTTCATTGATATCAGCAGGTATGTATATGTTATCTGGATTTTGACACCTGTATATCGTAAAATATCATCCCGTGAGTCAGAATATTCTGGCGAGCGGGATGATATTTTACATTATTATACTTTACTAAAGAAACTATGGTAAAAATAATATTGGTATTTCTACAGGTAATAGCGCGTAGGCAAAATAACTGTTCGGGAAAGTGCGCGTAGGCAAAATAACTGTTCGGGAAAGTGCGCGTAGGCAAAATAACTAATTTGAATAAGGCGCGCTTTAGCACGTCGAACAAATAACTATAGTTATTTCCCTTGTCGTCAACGTAAATGTAAATAAACATAGCTGCCAATCGGTTCGGCTGCAGCACTGACAGGGACATTACGATAATCCCAGATAAAAAAAACACCATAAGTACTTAACATTCGTACAGCAGTATGCTCTTTCTACAGATGAAAAGCTCGGAGTTCGATAGTTAAAGTTTTGAGGGAAAAGCCCATAACGATTTTTTTCTGTGGACGCCCGTAAAAAGGATCGAAGCACTGGAACTTGCTCCCGATTAAAAAAAACATTACATTTATTTCTTTTTTTTATAGTTGACTAATGCGTTGCTTTTCAGGTCGTGAGGAAGTCCCTATAATGTAAGCAAATACTAACTCACCATCCATTACTAAATTCATTCGTTTGGTTTATTTAGACATTTGTCATATGGGTTTGATATCATAAAACACCGTTTTTTTTAGTTTTTATTTCAGTATAATAATACAGTTATGGCCTTTAATCGACTTCGGATGATATCCATAATTATTTAATCTCGAAAAGGTTATTTTACCTCGGTCCTGCGGACCTCGGAAAAATAACCCTTTCTCGATTAAATAATTATGGATATTACCCTAAATTGAAGGCCATAATTGTATAATATTCCAGCTCTCCAAATTCAGATAACATGTTTATCGTCTTTGATTTCTTCTTTCTATGCAATAGTTTATAAGGTTTTGTGTCAAATTCTACCAAGGTTGAGCGGGAAATGAGGTTCATTCCTTTTTTACTAAACGAGAAATGTTTTGTAGTTTTTTTATGAATGCACAATATTTTGGGTCGGCTAATATAACGTTACTATATTTAGAAATGTTTCGATCGAACCATGTAAGCAAATCGAAATAAAGTCGGTTTTTCATTGCAGAACCTCTCCATTGTTTACATTTATCTTCCAGTTCCTAGGCACTTTTATGACGTCACAATGTAAACAAAATGGTGGCTCTGCTGAAGTTATCAGCGACCTCGTTTCCGTAGTTTTTCGAACGTCTCGGTTGTATATTTGTTTATTGGTGATGGTAATTTTTTACCAAATTGAGAACAGAGGATGTATTAGATTCTTTATCTAATTAAGATTTATTTCTTGCGAAACGGATAAAAAGGATATTGCTTGTCAAACGTTGGGAGAACTTCCTTGATAACTCCAGGTCAGCATCTTGATAAGTTCGGGTCAACCGGATATGACTTTTGTGGACATGCTCTGCAGGCTGAGATACGCGTAGGTAAAGACGATAAATTGACGATATCCTTACTATTGACAATCCCCAGTTTTTAGATTATGTAAGACATCATTTACCCAGAAGATCTGAAATTAGATAAAGTTAACAATGACTAAAAAAATGCCCTTTTCTGGATCTGACTATCATTATTGGCTCTGGTAAAACAAAAACTAAAAGGGATGATTTTGATTTCACTATAACTAATTTTCCTTTTCTTGACGACGACATTCCTCTAGCTCCATCCTATGGGGATTATATTTCTCATCTAGTCGATTCGCGAACGTTTGGTCTACTCTACTCATTTTAATGAACGTAACTTTATTATCACAACCAAATTTTTACAACATGATTGCAGATTTCTTAAGTTGTTGAATACATTTAAGAAGTTTTATAATAGATATGAACATTTGATATCTGGCGTTATTTGCAAATATCTTATTACTTTGGGCATTTTAATCCTCGTTTTACGGAATGTGTTGTTAAAAAAATGCAAGAATCTGATTAAAGATCCAGAAAAGTTGGGAAGTAACATTGTAGGTGTTTCCTGTTATCTTTTTTATTCCATTTTACATTCTTTACGTAATAGGTGATATCGACTAGACACTCTGCTTACATCCGTTAAATTCGCTTTGAGATCTGATGTCCTGAAAATTTTAGATACATACTGGCCTCTCACTGATACTGCCGATGTCTACTGAAATATATGACGATTCTTTACCAAATCCTTCGGGACGTTTGAGTTTGATTCGATGCCCCTCGTTGACAGCGAGCATCNCTTGACCCATCTTTCAAAATTACGTATTGTCATTTTCTCTTTTTTCAAGATTGTGGTCAAGGAGTTAGTAGTCTACCTGTATTGGGTTTTATTCATATGTTTATTATACTATAGGAAAACGGGACAGATAAAGAGGAGGTGTAGGTACCCATAAACCGGTTTAACCCTACCACTGTCTTTTCCTTGTGCCTGTACAAAGTCCGGCTGTCCCAAGTTCCTATCGATGTTTTATGCGTCTTATTTGTGTCTTTTCCCTAATGAGTTCCCTGGCAGATTGTGACATGGGATTCTAATTTCCAGCAATTGTAGATGTTTTCTGTAATCCACTTTTTACATTTATTTGTACTTTGATGAAATGAAAGACAATATATAGAGCTTATGCCGAATCTTAGCGGTGTTTAAAGAATTTCTACAAGCACAACGCGTCTCAGTCTTCCATTTGGATAACATAGGGAGATAAACCCAGTTTTAGGATTAGGTTCAAACTTTATTGAGGGGTCAAACAGTATAACAATATTGTCTTTTTTATCCATTTGCACATAAAGTGCTTTTCATTCCACTAAAAGGTAGTAAAATTATTTGGGTATGGCTGATTTTTTTTCCTAACCATCCGGAGCGAAATTCGAACCAGCAACAGCTTTTGAAACGCATGTTCCGTGTTCGTACAGAAATGAATTGCCATCTGCTTATAACGCATCGGAATTTACAAGTTTACTGTGACGATATTTTACATTTAGATTAAGTTTTAACAGAAGGCTTCGAGCTGGGTTTTCATTTTCTTTTTAAGTTGTAGTGATGAGATATTACTCAGGCGATAACACTAATATGAATTTATAGATATATGAAAATATCAAGTCCTAGAGCTCTCACTCAATTTTTTAAACTTCACAGACAATCATTCCTGTCTATCCTAGGACGTTAGGGACGAGATGCGACTGTCTTCTGTGATGGGTTCAAATAGAGGTCACAAGAATAGGCTATGTTTGAATTAATGAATGATTGCTTTCTTACGGTTACACGTTTTTCTGTTCATTGCTCATTAATCAGCGGTCAGTTCCCTTTTATAGGAAGATCCTAATAAAACTGATATGATCTCCCTATTTTTGATATTTTTAAGTTTCTAGAATAAAAAAATCAGTAATTCGTCATGGATTTTTTTTGTTATTATGGATGAGGCAGAGATGCAAAAACCGATATTCTGGACAGATAACTGGGCTGCCAAAAGTTATGTTTGGTTTCTCAAAGACGAATATCATTATGTTATTGATGTTTATCATCCCATTGAAAATATATGACCGTTACTGCAAACGGATAGTCCAAGATTTTGCAAGATTTTACGGGATGTATTTCCGATTATTATAAAGGATCACATACAAAGTGCTTCTTCCCATTTCTTTTTTTTCCCATTTCCCTCGTGCATACCTCTGTCCATGGCCTGATTTTGGCTTTTCCTTTAATTTTTTTTTTTTGTTATTTATTTTCTATCAAATTTTACAAATTTTGATCAATGGTCTTCTAGATGATTTAATTTGATCCGCACTGAAGGCACATATAAGTTGTCGAAATGGCCATCTGCAAAAACTAAATTCACAGTAACTTTGGTATTTTATTGTTTAATAATCAGTAACCTAAAATAAATAAAAAAGCCACCAGATAAATATGTGAATGTGAAACGCTATATATGTTAAGTACACAAGGCGCAATGCCCCTCGTTGACAGTCGTTGTCCAATCCAATCCCACTTACCATACCATAAATACAGATATATAGAAAATACTCCACACGTCTGCGCTAAACTTTCCAAAGAAAATGGCTTAAAAACGTCGAAAGCTATTTCACACTTTAATTTAAGCTTCCGTTATATAGCTGACAATCCTAAATTTAAGGATAACCTTCATCTTATATACCCAAATGAACTCAAAATTAAAGAGACCATTGATACATCACCATCAGCACATACCTCTATATTGACAACTCTGGACGTCTAAAAACAAAACTTTACGACAAGCTTGATGATTTCGGCTTTCCAATAGTGAACTTCACGTTTTTAGGCAGTAACATTCCCACATCTCCGGCATGTGGCGTTTATTTTTCACAACTCATTGTCGTGTCCGTAGTATGTACAGCGATTTTTTCAACAGAGCGACATCACTGTCCCAAAAACTATGTTCGGTCACTGTTGCAATTGTCAATACAGAAGTTTAACGGTCGTCACCACGATTTGACAGGCGTTACAATGTTTCTATTTCACAGATAAGAATAGATATCTTTGAGTAGATCCAGAGTTTATTACCGGACTGACAAACACCGACTGTGACAAAAACGGACTATTCATTGGCAGTGTGAACGGCGCGACGTGTGGAGCAAATCATGTTTACCCTTCCTGATGATACCTCAAGTTTTTGTTAGGGTTCACACTACTTGTGTTTAGTTTTGTGGCGTTCTTTTTCGTTTTTGTTTATTTGTTTGGTCTTTATCGTGCTGTCTCAATTCGTGTTGGATATGAATTGCCGTGATTTTGGATTTTTGATTTTGGAATTCCCCTTTCCTCATTTTGCTACGGTATTCGTTTATGTAGTATAAAGTACATACAAACTGAAACAGAACTACCTTATAAGGTCAAATAACAATACTGGAGTAAATTGCCATCTGTAGAAACTAAATATTTGAAGTTACTTCGGTATTTAGTTATTTTTACCACTGTTCCGATGCCTCTGTTGGTGGACAGCGGGTTACGTGCGTATTCATCCACGTAGTAGTCAGTACTTCGGCGCTGGAACTGGAAAAAAACGTTGGAAACCTTTTTGCTTCAAAATATTTTTGGAAACATGTGTATCTCCCTCGTACAAAGCCTTGTCCTTAGCTGGTTTTGGATACGATTGGTGATTTGTTCTCCATCAGCTTTTATATTCGGTACATACATTTTAATTTGATCTTCAATGAAGGAACAAAAGATGTCGAAATGGCAATCTGCAGAATCTAAATTTACAGTAACTTTGGTATTAATTTGGTAAATCAAATGAGTTGATCTTGGTATTCTCTTTTGATTCTCAATTGACTCTCTTTTAATTCTCAATTGACTCAGTTCTGTTGCCAACTGAATTTTACTGTTGTTACGATTGTTTTTTTTATTTATCACATTGGCTGTAGGGGGAAGGTTTGGGCCCAATAAAACTAGTTTAACCCCGCCGCAATACTCTTTATTCAGGGGCCGACTCCGACCTACCGTTGAGTGTGGGGTTTTCTCACCGTTCATTGAAGATCTTATGGTGGCTTTGAGTTGTTATTACTCCCATTTGGGTCGTTGTCTCTTTGACACATTCCCCGTTTCCCTTCTTTTTTCTATCTTATTCAGTAGAAATACTCATGTAATATAGGTTTAGTGGAAATATGGCACTAGCAGCCAAAATTAAAAAATAGCGACGTTAATTCGTATTAATCAACATAAAAATCAACATAAAAATGCAAGTCATTTCCAATTACAATTATGAGACAGAATAATTATCAATCAACAAAAAGATGCAAGTCATTTCCAACTACAGTAACAAGACAGATTAATTATGTATCAAGGCTGTTGTGTTTTCTCAAGAAGAAAGGGGTACCTAAAATCGTTGAACAAGTATACATAAAATATATTTGAACCACAAAACTAAATTGCTATAAATTATACATATCTATTTGAATGTAATGCGTGTGTTGGCAAGATAAAACAATGTTTGCGTACTTTTGTTTCTAAAACTGGATTAAAATGCATTGAATTATAGATAACCAATTAATGTTCATTTCAACAAGACATAGCATCAACCAAGACCCAACAGATGAGCATTTCGACAACTTTGTCTCTTCAGTGCAGACCAAATCAAAACATCTGGAAATCCATGTTATTTTACTCGAAAAATTACTTTTGTGCAGTTGGAAAATCTCGCGAACCTATATTAGGTCTTTATCAAAGCAGCCGATTTTCGACACATCGGTACACTTCGTCATCCTCTATGGGAGCAAGACCTCCCATTTTTTTTACTTGAAACGCAGATACGCATTTAAAAGTAAAAAAAAAGGTTGTTCGACAATTAGCGGTGAATATCGCTCAAACAGGTGCTTACTATGACCTATGAGCAAAGCTGGTTGTTGAAGGCCGCATGTTGACTTCATGATCAAGAACAACAATAAAAGCGTTGTTCTATCGCTTGATATACCCCATGTATTTGTAGAGACTTTATCTTGTGTGCACTTACTCAATATCTTGTTATTGTTAATTCATTGAAATTAAGCACATAATGAACTGGTTATCATTTTTATGTTTAATTTATGCTCATTCGTGAAATTTTAATTGTGTCATTGAACAAACATGGGATTTTTATTCTTCATACATCAAACATTCATTCTTAGGTACCCTGATTTAGCCGAGGAAAAGTCACAAATTACTCTCTAAACACCACATTTATACATTTGATTGTCGCTCAGAAATTTATTTCTGCTGTTCTACTGCTGTCTTCCGTTTGAATGCACTTTTAAAACTTTGCCATACATGACGTCTTTTCTTGGGATTCTTTGCTGCGTTATAAGCAGATATAAATATTTCCTGTAGTCCAACTGTTTCTAATGCACTACATTCTAGATAGTCTACAGCACCTAATCTTTTGGCAATTTTCTTTCCTTTTACTGTCTTAACGCATGCGTCAGTAATGTCAGTAACTGAACCACGTAAATCAGTTTGTGTTCCTACTATAAGATAGGGAGTATTTGGACGATACTCTTTGATTTCTGGAATCCATTTTGTTTTTACATTTTCTAATGAGTCTTTGTCTTCAACAGAAAAACAAACAACAAACACATCTGTGTCATAATATGACAATGTCCGTAACCGGTCGTATGTTTCCTGAAAAGGTGATTTTAAGACGAGATTACAATTGACAGGATATAGTTTACTTTCCGGCTTAACATGTAACTAACATGTAAATATGCAAACAAATGGTTGAATAAATACAATAATAATTCATTGTTTTAGTCCTTGATATTTACAATAAAAACTCTGTTATTTTTGTGACATTTATATTAAACAGTTGAATATTATTAATGTTTCACGTCACATATGATCATGGTCTTTTTTATCGTGCATTCCGACAAAGGCATAGGTACATTATATTGCTCCCTGTTTCTTTGTACTTATTTTTTTCAAATATTTATGTAATTTCTGCGCAACCGAACCAAATAAAACTTGAATAACATGTGTTCTTTTCATAGTAATCTCTATTTATACAAAATATTTTGATGAAACGCTGATCAAGAATGGCAAAGAGCACTTGAAGTATAGAAATCTTTGTCCAAAATGTTTTTTTTAAAATCACCATGTGCAAGTAGTACTATTTTGACAAGTTACATCTTGTAAAGCGTCGTAAGTGTCGAAAACTATATAGCTCTTTTAAAATTTTTTTCCCAGAACCTACAAATTTTAATTCGGCCTTTGTGAGTACGATTGCTGGTTCACTTTTTACAAGTTCAACAGCGACAAATAAATACCAATACTGTCCAAAGCCCAACAACAGTCATTGCTCTGGCAAAAAACATTGAAGCAGCATTAAGCTTACAGGATAATGGGAACACTAGTGTATTTAAAAGAACTATATATAAATCCCTCAATGTTCTAGCAAATAGACAGCGTAGTTATTGATGTACTATAACAATTAACACTACATGTATTAATACGAGAAATGTGGTGAAGCCTTATGTCTCATGTACATTTACTTAATATCCCTTGATTTGTTCATTTAAAAGAGCTATAGCTTATTAACATGAGGAGATGTCTTTTTTATTAACGTGTAAACAAAAAGACGTGAAGTTAGTTATGGTAAGATTGTATAATCCAATCAAGGTTCCAGCAAAGAATCAGTCATTACTGTAATTTACATAACAAACACTAACAATACATTTATCAATATAAACAAACAGTATACAACGTGGTTTGTAAGAAGATCCGTATAAATTACTAAACCCGGAAATCAGTATACAAACTTAGCAGAGTTAGCAATATCTCGACGAGAAATAAGTATAGACACACTATATACACACTAGGAAGATAAAAAGTGAAATTCATCTTTACTGACCAGATACCGTCTACATTTTTACAGCGCGTCCCAAATCAGAGAATTTTAAATGTGCACATTTATACTTCCGTATTTTGATCATATTTGACAATTTTGTTTCCTTGAGTTATTTGTTTTTGTGTTATGTTGTAGGTACTCTTTTGTTATAATTGTTACATACCTGGCCTGCTGTGTCTGACACCTGCATTTTGTCTTCTCCACTTCGAGTATGGATATCTACTGTAAAATGCACATACCAATTAATAATACAGTCCATTTTATAGTCTTTTAGTCAAAAGAAAAGCACCATATAATTACCTAACCCCGAAAAAAGACTTGCTTTATCATTGGTGTAACATCATTCATACAGATAACTAAATACCGAACTTGCTGCAAATTTAATTTCTGCATATGGCCATTTCGACAACTTATGTCTCATCAGTGCAGATAAAATCTAAACATTTTGAAAACTATAAACTCAAGATGCTTAAAACTGATAGAGAGCAAGACTTAGTAACCAATATGATCTAAATTGAAAGCCAAAATCAGCTAAGGACAGAGCTTTGCATGAGGGAGATACTCCTTAGTTTTCAACAAAATTTACAACTATATCATCAAGAAATAGGACTATGCAAGAAAAAAAGAAATTTTTGTGGGATAAATCTGATACCTTGTCGATTGTTGACAATTGTAAAAAAAAAATGGCGGAAGAAAAGTTGTTGTCTTGCTAATGAGAGTAGGGAGTGACTTCATTTTCTCATCTTACTAATATTTTTTTTCTGAAAACGTCTTCCGTTTTCAATAGATTTATAACCATAAATGAAAGTTAAGAATGTCAGCGAGCATCAGTGAAGGCAAATTAATAGCAAATGAAAGCGTTCTCATTTTTTCAACGGAAAACAAATATGATCTTTATGGAATGACAGGCATGCCTTACCAGAGGTTTATTTTGGAATGCCTTAATTGCAATACAGTTTTGAAATTATTTTATAAATTTTCGTTATATATCAAAATTGCATGCAAAGTTTAGAAAACATTGTGAGTAGCAGTATATAACAGAAATACATATTGAGAAAATTGAATACATTTTGAGAACGTTTTAAGGACCAACCATTTAACTTGAAAGGGGGGGGGGGGGGNGGGGGGGCTATGGTTTTTTTCTAAAAAAATATTTTGGATCTGATTTTATGTGAAAAAAATATGTTGGCTGCCAAAATGATGAAAAACAATTTTCTGAATAAGGCTTTCTGCCCAAAAAAATAATGTTAATTTTGAAAAAAAAAAATATTTTGTTGATACGCATGCAAAAAATAAATAATTTGTTTCGCGCGAAGCGCGAAAAAAATTTTCTGTCCAGAAAAAAAACCATAACCCCCCCTCCCCCCTTCAGGTTAAATGGTCAGTCCCTTAAAGCGTTTCCAAACTTTTGAGGAAAAAACACAAATTAAAAAAAATGTACTGTATGTCTTATATGCGGAACCGTAACTGTATTCAAGTTCCAGTCTTTAGTTTAAACTTTCAATTTAAAGTTTGTCTCATTCAAATAACAAAAAAGTCAAAGATCAATTTTCCTACTTAAATACAGGTGTGCTTATGAATTAAGTGTCTATTATACCTGGGATGCACCTTATAATTTGACACTATATAATGTTAGGAATGTATTGGATACATGTAACTGTCACTGCCAAAATATTTAAATCATAAACTCTTTGAAAATATGATTAGACAAATATCACTTTACAACATGAATGCACTTTAAATTGTCCCCGAGATATATAATACGTTTAGATTTATATATAATTTTATTGTCAGCCTTGGGATAAGATCTTAATGATATGTAGATGCCCTGCACTTCCTTATAAAGCGATTAATTAAACATGTCGCCTCTCCTACACTATGCTGAAACAATGATGTAGTGCAAAGGACAAAAAGCACACCAAATATAAAGTCTAACAAATACGTCATCTTAGTTACAACTTTTACATTAGTGAGAAAAAAAACTTAATCATAAGACAATCATTTTATCACTTAAACATACAAATATATACATTGAATCATTGACCTCCTTATATAATTTTGACAATTGAACATTAATGTGTCTTTCTCACATTATAAACGTAAGTCATCTTCGATGTGTCAAAGAAAACATCATAAATGACTTTTATTATTTGTTAATTGTAAGAAAAGGGGAGAAAATAAACCTGGACCAATCATTGGTGTTTCCTTGAATATAATGAATATAATGCCACTTTAAACAACCATAAAGCATGGTGAAGTACTACTTATGACATTCTTTTCTAAGAAATAGACAAGGAAGCTTGGAATCGACAGTGTCTTATTTTATTTATTTTCTCCAATAAAGATAAGGAAATCAATAGAAATTCAGTTGTCAAAGAAAATTGCATTTATCCATTCAATTAATTTAAAAAAATAACATTGAACAATTTACAAAAATTTATACTTACTTAAATAGTCATCGAAGCATGTTGGTTGATAGTCTGTCATAATTTTCCCTGTAGTATAACTTAGCAGAATACTAGTTTTCCCCACACCCCCGTCCCCAACTAATACACATTTCACTTCCTTTGTTGCCTTTTCCGTCACCATTTTCATTCCAGTATGTAGTCCATCTATAGGTCCATTTCTTCCCGTAAACAATTCTGGATGTGTATTCGATAAGACAGTTAATTATAGAGTAAACAGTGACGTTACAATCGACTTTTTCCGGTCACGCCTCACAAGTTCATTAAGATAAATAACGAGCATTAAAACTGCAACAAATTATAAATGACTCACAATAAATTTGCTACATATATCCAATATTTATTATGTACTTAAATCTGGTACAAATTCGTCCATGTAGAATTAAATACAAGTTACAATATATTGTTTTCCACTATCGGTATACATATATGTGGTCTATATTCGCATCCGGATGTAGGTTAAAGATTTGAAATATGTGAAGTATCAAACATCCTAAAAAGACGACAAACAAACGCAAACAAAAGCACTTTGTCAGACAAAGAACCAATCGATCTAAATAGTAGGCGTGTGAATTTGATTATCTAGCTTAATCAGTCCGTTTTCTTTAACCTATTAATTGTCTGACTATAGGCACTTAATTGGTCCCGTAACTTATGATTAATAATTTGGCGTTAGATAGTATGTAATTATGGAAGTTTACCATAATATTGTCAGAAACAAATGTGAACGTGAATTATTTTCATTCCAGCTTTTATTGTTAGTCAACTAATCTGTTCTATTTTAGGAAAGAAATAATCAGAATATGATTGGCTACAAAATTTAATTCTTCAGAAAATAACTTGGGAATATGGATAACAAAGGAATGATTATCCATAATTGGGGATTTGAGAAAATACCGTAGTAGATATGATAGAAAATGCGTAAATCTTTGCTATGTTACACCATCAATTCCCGTTTAAGTAACATTTAGGTACAACACTTGTCTTTGGATTTGGAAGGTGGGTAAACGGACAAATCATTCAGCAATATGTACAAAGATCGACTTGAACTGCTTTAGACTTTTCCTGCTTAAGGTTATAGAGATTTTCATCCCATTTGCATCCCATTTTTAAAGTACAGTTTCAATAAACTTCTATTTCAAAAATATAAAACTAGAGGCTCATAGACTGAGCCTGCATCGTTTGCTTGGCACAATGCCAAAACCTATGCTGAAGACCAAAAATTAATGTTTTTTTACCATACTGTGCAGTAGGGTCTAATGTTTATCATTAAGGCAGTTGACAAATTGGAATGAAAGTAATGAGAATTTCATAAAAGGGGTGCGAGTTTGTAGGACTTAATGAAAGGCAGACAATAAACAAGTAAAAATGGGTTCCTTCGATTGATTGTGATATACAAGTTAATAAAAATTTGAGCGAGAAATGTCCATTTTCTAAGTTTTTCATATGATTTTCTTTCCCTTTTCTTGATGGCGACATTCCTCTATCTCCATCCTCTATCTCCATCCTACGGGGTGTATATTTCTCAACTGGTACAATTCGCACGAGTTTGTTCTACTCTTAACCATTTTAATGAACGCAACCTTACTATCACAGCCAAATTTTTACAACAGGGTTACAGATTTCATAAGTGCTGAAGCTAATGCACTGTTAGTCCCCGAGAATATTCACCAACCCATGCAGTAGCCAGTACTTCGATGCTAGCCCGAAAACCGATTTTAATTGAAAACTTCCAATATCTAAATATAAGAAAATTATTTAAAAACTAATGAGTATCTCCCTCTTGCATAGCTCTGTTCTTAGCTGATTTTGGCTTTCCTATTTAGATCATATTGGTTATTTGTTCTCTGTTAGCTTCCACACATATTTCGGTTTATGATTTGACACATCTTTCAAAACTACACATTGTCTTTTTCTCTACTTCCCAGATTGTGGTCATGGAGTTAGTGGGTTTTATTCGTATGTTCATTATACTATAGGAAAACGGGACAGATAAAGGGGAGGTTTGGGTACCCATAAATCGGTTTAATCCTACCGCTGGCTTTTGCTAGTGCCGGCACCAAGTCCGGCTGTCCCGAGTTTCTATCGTTGTTTACGCTCGTCTTTTGTCTTATTTGTGTTTTTCATTTGTGTTCCCCTGGCAAATTGTAGCACTCAATTATAATTTTCAGCCATTGTAAATGTTTCCTGTTATTCCCTCCCCTTTTTCATTTTGTATAGAAATTGGAGTGAAAGAGTAATGTCAATTTCTTGACATTTTGTCCGAAATTCCTTAAAGGTACATTCGTTTAGAAAATAACATGAAAGCGGGTGTTCGTGGGCAAAATATATACATGGTATGATATGGAAAATGACAGAGGAGTTCGAATATCTGACCAAATGCCCGAGATCAACGATGGCAACTATTTTAAGTCATATTCTCAAACTCAGGCACAAGAAGTATCGTAAAGGACCGTCCACACATCTAGATAAATTCAAAGAAGATGATGGAAATGACAATTT
>MJUU01040046.1:19765-31826 GCA_002080025.1 Modiolus philippinarum
AACAAAAAAAAAAAAAAAAAAAAAAAAAAAAAAAAAAAAAAAAAAAAACAACACAAAACAGAACAGAACAAAACAAAAACAAACAAACCAACAGAAAACAACACCAATATGTATTCTGGTGTTTGCAGCATTCCCTAGGCCGGTATGCACATGAGTCAGCTTATATAGAGGCATAATTTTTAAAAACAATCACAAACTCTTAGTCCGTTATTCTTCAATTTTTCAGCACTCAAAAGTTAATTTGACTTTTTGTTCATTTATGGTAACTTTTTTCAAAAACTTACAGCATCTGTTTATATAATTGGTCAAAATATAAAAATTCGACCGCCCAGTATCAGTTTTTGAAAGTTGGTCTGAATCTTGGATTTTTTTTCTGGTTATGCATAGCTTACAAAGTATATTGTGAGAAAAATTAAGAGACAATGTTAACTTCATATTAATTAAATTATATAAAATACATGTGGCCCTTTCCGTATGAAACAGTTACAATTTGAACACGTATACCTTTTTTAAATCTAATAACTTTTCGACGACGTATTTACTTTCAATTATATGGTCCTCTGATATATAAGACATTTCGATCTTCAGCTCTACGGCAAACTAGTATATCAATGTCTATTTTTTTCATAAAGTATGCCCTTTTCTAGCACTTAACTTATTTTTGAAGTAAATTATTTTCTTTTCATTGCAACCTTTCTGATTGTTGAAAGGCCTTAAAAGAAGTTTCGAAATCGAGTGTTTTTTTGTTTTTGTTTTTATTTTTTTTGTTTTTTTTTGTGTGTGTGTTGGTATTTGTCTGAATTATAAAAAGACAAAGTTCATATGGATTGAAATGATTGTGGCTATATCATATTGTTAAGATTTAATTCCATTGAATAAAATCTCAATTCTCCGAATTCTTAGTGTGTCTGATCTTGTCATTGTCCATGGATTGTTCGTTCTTTTGATTGACGGTTCGGTTCTCACTTACTTCCTTATGTTATCATTTCTTTCCATGGATTTTTTTTGGGGGGTCTATAATGTGCTTAAAATGTGCTGCAGTTCAAACTTAATGATAAATTCCCTCGATAAATTTACTTTAGTTCACCTTATTGTAAGAGATATCCGTCTCATTTGCATTTACTCAATATACCTCATTGATTATTCATCTAGCACCATTTTGATTTTTATATTTAGTTCAATACTTTCGCCACACGATATTAAAAAAAACAAAAACAACAAAAAGGAAACTGCCTGGAAATTAAGTGATATCAACACAAAGCCTTCACATATGTTCTAGTTTTACAATATCCGACATGTTGGTTTTACGCTAGGAATTATTTCATAGTGGTCAAAAATAAAAATGAATTATATCCCTTACCATAGTTTGGAACGAAATCCTTTGGTCATCTGGTAATGTAAGCTTACAAAACACTTTTTGTTTTCTCAATGAAGTGAACTTAACGTATGGATTTTCAGAATTATATCAAACAATTACTTTATAGAAAAGAAACTCAAAGTTTTCGGGGTATCTGATTTTACATTTAAATGATTTCATGCTGTAGAGGCTTCAACGTATACTGGGTCCGACAGTACCAGCGAAGCTAGTATTAATTTCACAGGATCAACGACGTAGTGTATGTGATAAATTGTGATCTTTGCGATAAATAATTCTACAGCATTTTGAATACTCTAATCTTTTTCTTGAATATTCATGTATCGAGTAGAGCTTGAAATTCAGACTGTTATTTTTACCTTAAGGTTCTTGTAACCCCTATTTGAAGTCCACAAATATACCCGCAATAGATGCCAATTAAACATATTCTTTTCTTTTTTTTGAAGACCTTCAGGCGACATCAAGATGTAGACAGGAATAAAAGCCCTGTCCTTGATAAACTGGAGTGTGCGTTTTTGTTACATGTACATTCACTCCATATCCTTTCATATTTTTCTAATATACAATTTAACGTCCCTTGCAACGTTACGATTAAAGTATTTCTTAAAAAATGCCGAAATAAAAAAATAACTTGTTTTATTTTAAAGATTGGCTTCCATTGCACTCCACTATTTATTACAAAAGTTTTCAAAATAATAGATAAATAAACAGAGGTTACATCGAAAGCTATAATCCAAAAATAGTCAGAAAGAAGTACTCATTTTCAAAAATATTCTTAATATCTTTTGCAAATGAAACAAAAAATCTCTAAAATGTTCTTTCTTTTTTTGCTTGGTTTCGATAGTAACTGTTATCTTGAAATTTCCATTACCTTACAACCTAATTTCATTTTACTTGAAAACTTTTTCTTGAATAGAGCTTGAAATTCAGACTGTTATTTTTACCTTAAGGTTTTTGTAATCCCTGTTTGCAGTCCAAAAATATACCCGCAATAGATGCAAATTAAACATATTCTTTTATAAATTGTGTTTATAGTAATAAGGGGCTTTGATCTTACACTTTAGTATGATGGCATTTGAGATCTGCCTTTGACAAGGTCATGATAGAAAGAATAATCATAACGAGAAACACGAAACACACATGATTATTTAAAGTACTCCCATAGTTAAAATTCTAGGCATTATGAGACCCCTTTCAAAACAAATTGGGCAGTTGTTGCCTAATAATCTAGCATACATATAATCGAAAATTAAAAATAAATCTGGAAAGATTTTTTTTTCAATTTGTACGAAAAAGATAGCAATCAATTTCTGGCTAACTTCCATAACAGTTTCGACAGTTGTTTCGCTTATAATCTAACCTAATCAATGCGTCGGCAAACGAATACGGAAGTAAAAAGTGAGACAGAAGTAAATCTAAAAAAAAAATGATTTTATAAAATATGGCTATATTTAGACTATGTCGAACCCATCTACCCACAAGAACTGAAACAATGATCCTTAGTACTGTCATTTTCTCAATCTTAATAACATCTTTGACTCTGGTATATTTAAAACTAAAATGTATGATGAAAGGGATGATTTCGATTTCACCAATACCAATTTTCCTATAGCTATTCTTGACGGCGATGTTCCTCTAGCTCCATCATACGGGGTGTTTATATATCTCAAATGGTACGAATCGCACGAGTCTTTTCTACTCTTGATGACTTGACTGAATATAACCATATTATTATCCCAACTTTTACAAGAAGGTTACATATTTCATAAATTGTTAAACACATTTAAGAAGTTTTATAGAAGATATTAACATTTGATATCTTTATACAGTGTAACTCGTAAACACCTAATTACGAAATTTCTCACCCTCGTATGTACAGAAATGTTGAAAAAAATGTCAAAAAATCATTTAAAAAATGAAGAAAAACTTGGACGTAACTTTTATGTTTTACTTTAAAGGGATGTTGACAGGATATTCTGCACGATTCCGTTAAATTGGCTTTGGGTTCCAATGACCTGAACATTATAAGGTATACTGGGCTCTCACTGATATTGCCGATGTCTACTGAAATTCATGACGATTCTTCAGAAAACCCTTCGGGAAGTTTTGAGTTTGATAATTCTTCCGTATTGTCACAGTGTTTTACCAGCAGACTAGGCTCCTTTAGCTAGCCGGCTGTTTTGCGGCTAGCAATTCTTGACCCATCTTTCAAAATTTGTATGGGAGACTTTTGTGTTTTGCTCTGCAAACATAGTTATAACATGTTCCTCTTTCTTTCATTTTTCTATCAATCATTAACTTGATCTCAGAAACCATTAGACGTAAAGTTATGAAATGTTGTAGGATTTTAGCCTCATATTTATCTAAATATACAATCAACAATCAACAAAAATATTTCTAAAAGGGTAAATTAATTGTTAATTTGGGAGGTGAACTGAGGTAAAATTTCTACAGTAACACGCTTATAAAACGACAAATTCACAGTAACTTCGGTATTTAGTTATTTATTACCACTGGGTCGATGCCTCTGCTGGTGGACTGTTAGTCTCCGAGGGTATTCACCAGCCCAGTAGTCAGTACTTCGGTGCTGACTCGAAAGCCGATTCTATTTGGAACCTTACAATATCTAAATTTTTGTAAATTTTATTGAAAACTATGGAGAATCTCCCTCATGCAAAGCTCTTTCCTTAGCTGATTTTGGCTTTACATTTAGATCTTATTGGTTATTTGTTCTCTCTCAGTTTTTAACACCTTTGAGTTTATGGTCTTCCAAACGTTTGGATTTTATCTGCACTGAGGAGACGTGGGTTGATGAGGTGCGCGTGTGCAGAAAAGGGATTCACAGTAGCTTCGGTATTTAGTTATTTAGAATGATTTCTGTAGGACTTTTATCACAAACACCGTGAAACCTACCGTGAAAGGAAGCTTAACAGTTATACAGTTTCAAGTTCTTAAGTTCCAGAAATTTTAGAAAAGCTACCGTTGCCATGGAAACTACACGTATACAAAAATCAGATTTTGAAAAAACGTGTTTTCTGTAGTAAGATATCTTTGATCTCCACGTTATGCAAAATCTTATTTTCCCTTTTTTTCAATTCAGGGGTGTCAAAAATGTAAGTTTATTTTGGCGAATTTATGTTTTACTGTGCGAACACAATAATACCTTCCTCTGTTTGAATTAACGACAACAGACCCTCTCCACTCTCTAACCCTTTGACAAAACCAATTGAAATGGTACATGTACGACGAGATACATCAGTGGATATTGAAGTTCCGAACCTGAAATATTGTATTTAATAGTAAAATGCTGCTGCAATTTAAGTTCATTTTTGATCATAGTTCATATTGAGTTGCGTCAATTTAATGAACTATAAAACCAAAATATGTTGTCAAGAACAGAGCGCCGATAAGATTAACAAACGGAGTAATAACCTTTGACTTTGAGAATACATGCAGCACTAGTGAGATATAGTCACTGCAATTGTAAGGTTTGCAAACTCTTCAGTCACTATAACTTATTTACGTTTGACTATCTTGGGAATCACTATGTTAATTTGTTGGCAGTCCTTTCAAGTGATCGGGACATTTTATCCACAATCAGGATAACAGCCCACTTAATTGCTTATAAATATTGATTATCTAGTAAGTAGGAGTTATCAACACAAAGCAATCACATCCTTGCCTGTGTACTAGTTTTACAATATCAAACGTGTTTGTCTTACGCTGGGAATTATTTTCATAGTAAAATATAAATGGGTTATTTCCCTTACCATAGTTTGGAGATATACGCAGTAAAAATTGACGTTACAAATCATTTTTTTTTGTTGGTTTTATCCAGACACTTGAAAAAGACGTATTGAAATATGAATAGAAACGGGAGATTTGGCATACCATAAAACCAACTTTAAACCACCATTTCTTTTGAAATGCCTGTACCAAGTCAGGACCCTTTCAGTCGACAATTTTTCCGGTGGTTTCAACTTGATTTGACTTTTTGTCTATTGAACTTCGGCTCTTGACAACTTTGTTTTAAAATACTCCAATATCAAAATTCTACGCATTATGAGATCCCCTTCAAAACAAATTTGGTAATTGTTGCCTTATAATCTAGTATACACATAGTCCCAAATTAAAAATAGATAATGAAATTTGAATTTTCTACTTCTGCTAAAAAGATCGCAATCAATTTCTGGCTAATTTCAAAAACAGTTTGGACAGTTGTTCTGCTTATAATCTAAGTTAATCCATACACCGGCAAACGAATAGCGAAGTAAAACTCACAAAGGTAAATATCTAAAAAGAATATAATTTTAAAAAATATGGCTATATATGGCACCACTAATGACACGACCAACAAAGATAAAACTAAAGAAAATAAATAATCTCAAACGCCAAAAAAGTAACGCTCTAGCAATTTAAACCTCCTCCTCACTCCGCACAACATTATAATATGCTTTGGTATTGTACTTATGTTCAGCAATGGATCTACACAAACGTCTAGTCTAGTAAATTTTCCATGGCAACCCAATCCAAAACTCCCTTAAAACGGACAAAGTTTCCTAGTTTTGCCTAAAAAACTAATGATGCAACATAATGTAAACTTTTCAGTACTGTTTTGTATGTGTGTGTGTGTTTTATTATTAGTTTTGTCTTCGTTTACGATGTTTGTGGTAGCGTTTTTTCCTTCTTATTTAACTGTTTCACAGAAGCTTTTCAAAACTTAAACCTTTGAACTATATGAGAGTTAGAAATGAATTTTAATTGGTTTCGTTTAGGGGTTAGATAATGACAACCAATCAGCTACTAAACATATCTTTCAACGACATATCCTAGCTGGCTGTTTGATGGGTACCATGCGGAGAGCAGATTGCGTTTATTCTTTTGGATCACATGATGATACTTCAAGGTTTTTGTAGCACGCCAAGCTTTAGTTTTGTGGCGTTCTTATTCATTGCGACGAAAGTCGCGAAAGCGAGACATAGAGATCGTCGTCGTCAACATTTATTTTAACCCTGTAGTTAAAGTTTTCTTCACATCAATATCTTCATCAAAACTTTATGGAATCATTTCAAATTTGGAAAGAAGCAAGAAAATGGTCAAAAATTAACTCTAGCTGAAAATTTTTCATTTTTTTTTTTTAGTTTTTCTGTATTTTGTTCTGTATTTGGACTTTTTTGCGCAAGAAATTCATTTTAACCCTGTTGTTAAATTTTCTAAACATCAATATCTTCATCAAATCTTTATGGAATCATTTGAAATTTGGACAGAAGCAAGTATATGGCCAGGAAATAATCTCTAGCTGAAATTTAGTTTTTCCTTATTTTTCCGTATTTGGACTTAGTTTTTTGTGCAAGAAATTTATTTTAACTCTGTGGTTAAAGAATTTTAGAAGTCAAATGGAGTTATAAAATCTTATTGGAATTTCACAAAAAGTGGTCAAAAGTTAGACGATAGTCAGAAAATTAGTTCAAGATGATAAAATTGGATTTTTTTTTAGTTTTCTATATTTTTTCCAAACTTGGAATTTGTTTTTGCTAATCAATTACAATGTTAGTTGTTAAGAAGTAGAATAGAGTCTTTGAATCTTGATCGAATTACATTTAAATTGGTATTTCTGCATAAATAACAAAATACCGAAGTTACAATTGATTTATTTTCAGAATCTGCATATGCGCATTTCGACAACTTATGTCTTATCAGTGAAGATAAAACCAAAACATTTGGAAGTCCATTAACCGAAAACGTGTTTAAGCTGATAGAGAACAAATAACCAAAAGGATCTAAATAGAAAGCCAAAATTCAGCTAAGGACAGAGCTATGCATGAGGGAGATGCTCCTTAGTTTTGAACAAAATTTTGTAAAATTTAGATATACACAAAATGAGCAGATGTGTAACAGGCTGTCGGAATTTTAATTCGGGCATCAACTTTGGTAGATTTCCTGAAAATGTCAAAGGCCAATAATTTTTGAAATTTTTGCATCCAATTACAAATTTTAACAATGTTTAAGTACCAAGCATTATTTTGAATTCATTTTTAATTCATAGATGTTTCTCACGTAAGAACGGTGAACGAAGATATAGGTACATTGTTGTAGGTAGAGAACAAGCCTACTTTGTGAAAAATGACTCCAAATCAGAGAAAAAATATACAGAGGAAGAAGTGATTAAAATGTTAGAGTTTCTGATCGACAATATATTTGTTTAGTTTGGAGGACTTGTTTTTCAACAGACTATCGGAATTCCTATGGGCACAAACTGTGCACCTCTCCTAGCCGATCTGTTTCTTCACTCTTATGAAGCTGAATTCATCGAAAGGCTTCTTCAAAATTAAGATAAAAAACTGGCCCAATCCTTCAATTTTAGCTTCCGTTATATAGATGATATTTTGTCAATAAGCACCCCTCCCTTTGGTGATTTTCTTCATTTGATCTATCCAAAAGAGCTCGAAATTAAGGATACCACAGACACTTCTACATCAGCCTCGTTCCTTGACCTTCACTTTGAAATTGACAACAGAGGTAGACTTCAAACTATGCTGCACGACAAACGCGATGACTTCACCTTTCCAATAGTGAACTTCCCTTTTCTTTGTAGCAACATCCAAACAGCGCCGGCATTTGGAGTTTACATCTCCCAGCTCATTCGCTATTCAAGAGCCTTTGTTGATACAGTGACTTCCTTGATAGAGCCCGGTTGCTCACAAATAGGCTACTTCAACAAGGGTATGTTACCCAAAACTTGAAGTCATCCCTCCAGAAGTTTTACGGTCGACATCACCATCTTGTGGACCGCTATACCCTTTAAAGCTTAATTGTTGTTTCCTCTACCGGATTTGACTTTACTACCAAATTTGACATGTTCAACACGGCGGGTTTCTTATAAGAAGCAGGAGATACTAACTCTACCGGTGCACCTGATCTCACCCATGGTTTTTTATTGGGTCCATGTTGGTTATCTTTGTGTGTGTGTGTCTTCATTTTTCTTTTCTGTGCTGTACCCATGTTGTGTCTGTTTTTTTCCCTTTTTTGTTTCTGATGTAGCCATTGTCCTTGGATTGTTCGTTTTGGATTGACGGTTCGTTTCTCACTTACTTTGAACACTAAAGAATAAATAACATGTTTTTAACTTTGGTAAATTTCCTGAAACTCTTCAAGTCGAGTTGATTTTAGACATTTTTCTTAGGAACAATGCCCTTTTAATAAATTTGAATAAAACAATTTTAATAATAAAATTGCAAAAGTTTTTGATTCCAATTTGGGTTTATGTTCCTGGAACTCTCAAAGACTAGTTATTTTTTTGGATTGTACCTAGCAACCATAACTTTTTCAGTTCCTTTCAGTAATAATATGGATCATTTTCAAAAGGCAACTTGCAATAATTTTTTATTCTTGATTTTTATTTTGTTAAATTTCGTGAAACTCGCAAAGACCTGTTTTTTTTTTTTTGGAATTCTACCTAGCAACCATTACATTTTCAGTTCCTTTCAGTTATAATGATCATTTTCAAAAGTCAAATGCAAAAATTTTGATTCCTATTTTGATTAATTTTCTGAAACTTTCAAAGACCTGTTATTTTTTTGGAATTTTACCTAGCAACCATATCTTTTTTCAATTCCTTACAGTTATAATTATCATTTTCAAAAGTCAAATTGCAAAAAAAATGATTCTTTTTTTTTTTGGTAAATTAGCTGCAACTTTCAAAGACCTGTTATTTTTTGGAATTCTACCTAGCAACCATATCTTTTTCAATTCCTTACAGTATGAATAATTATTTTCAATAGTGAAATTTCCCAAATCCTGGATTTCAGTTGTGGAAAATTTTGTGAATCTTAAAAAAATAGTTATATCTTGGAATTCTACTTAGCAACCGTATTTTTTTGCAAATAGTTCATTGGAAACATTCATTGTACAAAAATTTTTCATTCCAATTTTGGTATAAAAGTCTCAAAGCCCAGTTATTTTTTGAAATTCTACTTAGCAACATCATCTTAATAAAGGCCAAATTATGATGACAATGTAGTCAGCGGGCGAGACATTAAGTTCCGTGGAACCTTTAGGATTTTTCTTTGTTTATTTGTTTTCTTCTAAAGTTGTCTCAGTTTGTGTTAAATATCATTTGACGTTATGATGGTTTTACTTGAAATTCTACTTAGCAACCTCATCTAAATATAGGCCAAATTATAATGACAATGTAGTTAGCGGGCGAGAAATTAAGTTCCGTGGAACCTTTACGAATTTTTTGTTTATTTGTTTTCTTTCTAAGGTTGTCTCAGCTTGTGTTAAAAATCATTTGAAGTTATGATGGTTTTACTTATTTTCGATTTTAGAATTTCCCTTTTCTAACTGTTTTGCTTCAATATACGTTTGCCGATGTATTTAAAACACATTTTTTTCTCAAAATTTCATTTTTTTGGAAGAGCCGAAAAAGCAACGAATTTCAAGATTTAAGTGCTGTTGAACTAGATTTACATAAGTATGATGTTTCATTACGCTTGTAACAAAAGAATTTTAGATATAATGAAAAACACGCAAAATGTAAATTTCCCATAACATGTGAGTAAAAATAGTCCAAAGCATACTTTATAAATGGGGTTATTATCAAACAGAGTTGTCAAGAGCCGAGAGCCGAAGTACATGAGACAAAAAGACATATCAGGTGGAAACCAACGGCAAAATTGTCGACCGCAATCATTTCAGAAGAAATGCTGGGTTAAACAGGTTTTATGGCGCGCCAAACCTCCCCTTTCATCGCGGTAGTCTTTGACAGCAAAATGTCCGTCCCAGTACCAAGTAAAAATGAGGTTGTGAAAGATCTGTTTGGTGGCTGATTGGTAAATGCCATTTCCTAAGACAAATCAACTAAAAATCATGGTACCTGTTACTTCTGTACTCCTCAAACAAGAGCGTGGTGAAAGTCTAAAAACAACATATATTTATCCCTCAGTACGCAGATATCAAAACGGAATATCTGTTAAAGTTAAAACAAAAAATAATTGAGTGAAATAATGTTGTGTGTTTAATTTTTTTTTACCTGAGTCACCAACGGTGACCGCAGGTCTAGGAGCCGCTCGACTCCGTTCGTCCGTCACGCTTTGGGGGTACCAAGTTTGTGTAATCTGAAACTCAGACACTTTTAACCCGATACTTTTGAAACTTTGCACAGTTATTCTTAAAACATTGAAGATGTGCAACTTCCCTTTTGGTGAGATTTATAAAACAAATTGTGGAACTTATTCATTGTTGAACTTAGTCATTTTTTCATCAAATTTTAACATTACGGTACTGAGTTTGTGTAATTTGAAACTCTTACACCTTATACCTGATGCGTTTGAAACTTTGCACAGTTGTTTTGAACACATTGAAGATGTACACCTTCCCTTTTGGTGAGATTTGGAAAAAAATTGTGGAATTTATCTATTGTTGAACTTAGTCATTTTTTCATCAAATTTTAACATTACGGTACTGATTCTGTGTAATCTGAAAATCTTACACCTTATACCCGATGCTTTTGAAACTTTGCACAGTTGTTTTGAACACATTGAAGATGTGCACCTCCCCTTTTGGTGGGATTTGAATAAAAATAGTCGAATTTGTCTATTGTTGAACTAGGTCATTTTTTTCATCGAATTTAAACATTACGGTCCTGAGTTTGTGTAATCTGAAACTCTCTTACACCTTATACCCGACGCTTTTGAAACTTTGCACAGTTGTTTTAAACACATTGAAGATGTGCACCTCCCCTTTTGGTGGGATTTGGATAAAAATTGTGGAATTTATGCATTGTTGAACTTAGTAATTTTTTTTCATTAAATTCATTAAATTTTAACATTACAGTACTGAGTTTGTGTAATCTGAAACTCTGACTAGTTATACCTGGTGTTTTTGAAACTTTACACAGTTGTTTTTGACACATTGAAGACGTGCCTCTCCCCTTTTGGGCAGATTTGAATAAAAAATGTCGGATTTATGCATTGTTGAACTTAGTCATTTTTCAGCATATTTTAACATTACAGTGCCTGGTTTGTGTAATCTGAAAGATTAACATCTCTGACATAAATACCTTTGAAGTTTTTACTGTTGTTTGAACACATTGGTGATGTGAACCTCCCCTTTAGGCCAGTTTTGATTTTAAAAAAAAATGTCAAATTTATCTATTATTGAACTTGTACTTTATTCTATCATAATATATCATCATGGTACTCAATTTTTGTCCAGAGACGTTGCAGAGTTTTGAACGCACTGACCATGGGCAGCTATTCTTGATTTTTTGCATTGCTTTCATATATTTTCTCATAAAGATTCAAAGTATGTGTTTATTTGAAACTCAGGTATGGTTTTCACCTTTGGTGAAGTGATATGGACTATTTTTTTATATATATTTTATGCTTTGTTCAACTTTGTACATTTAGTTTTGTTTTTTTTTTCTTCTTTTTTTCTATTACAGTAATAGGGTTGAACTTAATATAATCTCAATTATAACTTGCATTTGAAGAATGTTTGGTTATGAGGTAAATGAATACTTGTTTGAATTGGTAAACCTATACATGACATTCTGTTAGATTAAAAAAAACACTTTCGAAGTTGAACATGAATGACGGTGACGCAGGTCCAGACATGTAATTGGTCTTGTTTTTTTTAAATGTTTTGGTTGCAAATTTAAACAATTGAAAATCATATCCTACCATG
>MJUU01040048.1:2644-14477 GCA_002080025.1 Modiolus philippinarum
ACACACACACACACACACACACACACACACACAGCCCAACCTTGCGGTATATATCATGCCAACAAATTGGTGGTATTTTGTGATCAAAGAATTGAATTATGGCACATTTTCTGCATCATTTTAAATAAATTTACAGGCCAATAAATATAACAAAGTTTGGAAAACAATTTATCACAATTGACGTCTGACGGCTGTTAGGGACCGACCATTTAACCTGAAGGAGGGTTATGTTTTTTTTCTGGACAGAAAACAATTTATTTATTTTTTTCACGTGTATCAAAAAAAATTTTTTTTTCAAAAGTAACATTATTTTTTTGGGCAGAAAGCCTCCGTCAGAAAAATATTTTTCATCATTTTGGCAGCCAAAATATTTTTTTCACATAAAATCGGCTCCAGATTATTTTTTTAGAAAAAACCATAGCCCCCCTTTTCAAGTTAAATGGTCGGTCCCTTATATCACTCTGGTCATTGTAAACTTCTAATTGGCGTGAAGCTATGCATGAAATCATAGAATGTCCATTTTCCCTAGAATTTGTCGGCATGTACGGGGAATAGTAAATTCAAAAAACATTTACAGATACATGGAAGGTTTAAGTGGTCAATATGACAAGATCTACTTCGCCTACAGTAAATAATTATTCTGCTATATTGGAATAATTGCCATTTTTGTCGATATTTCACATATTTACCCCTTTTTAGCTCATCTGGCTATGTCATGGTGAGCATTTGCTATTTCTTGGCATCCATCGTCCGTCGTTAACTTTTCATTCAAAGTTTTTCTCCTCTGAAACCACTGTGCAAATTGGAAACACACAATTGGTCACAATAGTCCTTCGGTGGTTCAATTCAAAAATTGTGTCTGGCTTGTCCTCAGCTCATCCAAGGTGGTCGCCAGCGGTAAATATAGTTTAACGTAGGGACCCTATGGGAAATGAATTCAAAGATCTCCTCTGAAACTAAAGAGCCAATTGCTTGGTCACAATGGTCCTTGGGTGGTCCTCTTGGGTTTGTAATTTTTATGTTTGCACCTTATCCAAGATGGCAGCCAGCAGGGAACATATTTGTAACATAGGGCCCTAAGGAAAATACATTTAAAGATCTTGTAAGCCAATGGGAACCAAACTTGGTCACAATAGTCCTTAGGTGGTCCTCTTCAAAGTTTGTAATTTTTATGTTCTTACTTAATCCATAATGGCAGCCAGTGGAGAACATAGTTTAAGATAGAGACCCTATGGGAAATACATTCAGAGATCTTCTCCTCTGAAAATACCTAGCGAATTGGAATCAAACTTGTTCACAATAGTCCTTGTTTGGTTTCCTTCAAACTTTGTGATTTTTATGTTTTTACCTCATTCAAGAAGACCGCCAGTACGGAACATAGTTTAACATAGGACCCTCTGGGAAATGCATTTAAAGATCTTATTTTCTGAAACTGCTTGAATAATTTTTGACCCTCTTCAAAGTTTGTGAATTTTATGTTCGTTTCTCATCCAAGATAGCTGCCAGCGAGGAACATAGGATTTTGTGCAGCATAGGAACAAGATGAGCGAACCGGGCTTTTGAAAGTCTCTTATTTGGTTAATATTATATGTAATTCTTTCGCTGATTGTATTAAACAGACACTAAAAATAATTTAATTTTGAATGTAATACATTTTCTGACTAGTTCAAAAGTTTAGGTTTTTTCTACTGTTGCCATTGCCACAACAGAAATTTTACGGTCGTTACCATGATTGGACAGATCGTTACAATGTTTCTATTTCACAAATTATAGATATTTCTCCAGTTAGAACGGTGAACGGAGATATAAGTACATTGCTACGGAGATATAAGTACGGTGCTAGGGGCCGTCTTGAACTTGCTATGAGGTATGAGTAAAGCTCATTGTTGAAGGCCTCATGGCGACTTCAAGATGAAGAACAACAATAAAAGCGTTGTTCCATTGCTTATTTACTATGTATTTGTAGAGACTTTGTCTCATTTGCATTTACTCCATATCCCTTCATTGATTATTAGTATAGGTAGAGAACAAGCATACTTTTTTGCGAAATATGAATCCGAGAAAAAAAATATACAGAGGAGGACGTGATTAAAATGAAAGAGTCTCTGATCGAGAATATCTTTGTCCAGTTTTTAAGACTGGTTTTTAAACAGAATATTGGAATTTCAATGGACACAAAACTGTGCACCTCTTTCAGCCGATCTGTTTCTCCTCTCTTATGAAGCTGATTTCATCGAAGGGCTTCTTAAAAATAGGGATAACAAAACTAACCAAATCCTTTGATTTCAGCTGCTGTTATATAGATTATATTTTGTCAATAAACAATCCTCGCTTTTGTGATTTTCTTCATCTTATGTACCCGAAAAAGCTCGAAATTCAGGATACTACAGACACTGCCACACCGGCCTCATTCCTTGACCTTCATCTTGAAATTGACAAAAGAGGTAGGCTACAAACTAGGCTGTATATGATACACGTGAGGACTTCACTTTTCCAATTAGTCAACTTCCCTTTTCTTTGTAGCAACATTCCAACCTGCATATGGAGTTTACATCTCCAAACTCATTCAAGCTCAAGGGCATGTGGTCGATACAATGACTTTCCTGATAGAGCCCGGTTGTTCACTATTAGGCTACTAAAACAAGGGTTTGTTACCCTTAACTTGAAGTCACCACTGTCGACACCACGATCTTGTGGACCGCTATGGGATATCTGTTTCTTAGATATCAACGGATCTATCCCTTCAACAGCTCATGATTGTTGTTTCCTCCACTGGATTTAACTTCACTTCCAGAGTTGACATGACCAACATGGCGGGTGTCTTATAAGAAGCAAGAGATGCTTACTCTACCGGTGAAGCCTATCTCATCCATGGTTTTAAATTGGGTCCGTGTTGTTAATATGTACAAAATAAGTGTTGCGAGGTGGTTATAAAATGTAAAAATACAATAGTCAAGAGAGTGGTTAACCACCTAAATTGGGCACAGTCAAAATTAAAACAAATATAAAAAGACATCTGAATTTAACACGGCGGGTGTCTTATAAGAAGCAGGAGATGCTGACTCTACCGGTGCACCTGATCTCACCCATGGTTTTATATTGGGTCCGTGTTGTTCATCTTTGTGTGTGAGTGTCTTCATTTTTCTTTTCTGTGCTGTACCCATGTTGTGTCTTTGTTTTTTCTGCCTTTTTGTTTCTGGTGTTGCCATTGTCCTTGGATTGTTCGCTTTTAGATTGACGGTTCGGTTCTCACTTACTTTAAAAGATAAAAAGGGGTAAACCAGCCCAATATTTCGACATGTAATGTCTTTTTCAAGGGTAAAGTAAAAATAATAAAACACGTGTTAACACGCTGGAAGAAACGGAGAAACTAAAAACCTATATTGGATAGGTGTGCAGAGAGCCGAGACATTTGATAAATCTAGCCAATCTTGAACACATTCACAAAAAGACGATTGAAATAATGGGGTCGTGAAACAAAAATGGGTAATGACAGGAAGAATATGAAAGACAAGAGTTTAAAAGACAGAATGTGAAAAACTTCATAATTTAAACAAATATGAAAATAAGGTGATATGACAAACTGATGTAGAGCTATACATTACTGGTACGAAAGTTCCTTTATGTTCAAACCTCGAGGTCTGAAAGTTCCAAGAAGATAGATGGCTCTCAGTTCGAGTTCCTGTCGGTTTTCATAAGGACAGTCACCCGCATATCCGAGATGCTGTGATTTGCGAGTCGGAAGTGGTTACCGACCGGGCAGTCACTGTTGTTTCTAACGGAGCGCAGATGTTCCGCAAAACGGTCACCCAGCTTTAGAGATGTTTCTCTTGGATTTAAACGAGCTGCTGACTAAATGTTGCCTCAAACTTTTACCTCGTTAATTTCAAGAGAAACATCTCTAAAGCTGACTACATGGGAACTAGAAAGTGCAATAGGTCCAGATGTAATACATGTCACTTTACATGGGAAACTACTGAAGTACGGGGGCCCAATAACGTGTTCACCATCCAAAACGGATTCACCTGCATTACCGAGAATGTAATCTATGTGATTCAGTGCATTAGCTGTGGTAAACTATATGTTGGCGAAACGTGTCGCCAACTGGGTGACCGTTTTGCGGAACATCTGCGCTCCGTTAGAAACAACAGTGACTGTCCAGTCGGTAACCACTTCCGACTCGCAAATCACAGCATCTCGGATATGCGGGTAACTGTCCTTATGAAAACCGACGGAACCATGAAACACAGACAGGAACTCGAACTGAGAGCCATCTATCTTCTTGGAACTTTCAGACCTCGAGGTTTGAACATAAAGGAACTTTCGTACCAGTAATGTATAGCTCTACATTAGTTTGTCATATCACCTTATTTTCATATTTGTTTAAATTATGAAGTTTTTCACATTCTGTCTTCTAAACTCTTGTCTTTCATACTCATTTTTCACTAAATTTCCTGTCATTACCCATTTTTGTTTCACGACTCCATTATTTCAATCGTCTTTTTGTGAATGTGTTCAAGATTGGCTAGATTGATCAAATGTCTCGGCTCGCTGCACACCTATCCAATATAGGTTTTTAGTTTCTCCATTTCTTCCAGCGTGTTTACACGTGTTTTATTATTTTTACTTTACCCTTGAAAAAGACATTACATGTCGAAATATTGGGCTGTTTTACCCCTTTTTATCTTTTAAATTCAGATGTCTTTTTATATTTGTTTTAATTTTGACTGTGCCCAATTTAGGTGGTTAACCACTCTCTTGACTTTTGTATTGTTAATCTGTATATGTGTCTCTATTTTTCTCTACTGTTCCGTACTTGTGTGATGTCTTTGTATCTGTGTTTCCGATGTTGCCATTGTTTTTGGATTATTATTATTTAAGACTGACGGTTCGATTCTCACTTACTTCACAAATGCGAATAGTCATCTTTTAGTAGACCAAGAATTTATAACCGAGTTGACAGATACCGACTATATATGACAATGTCAGACTTTTCATTGGCAGTGTGATGGGTGTCACACGTGAAGCAGATCATGCTTAGCCTTTCGGAGCAAATAATGATATCTCAAAATTTTCGCACTGAAAGTGCTTAGTTTTGTGGAGTTTTTGTGTGTTTTTCTTTATTTCTTTTGTCTGTGTAAGGTTGTCTTAATTTTAGTTTAATATATGAATTGCCGTGTTCTTCGGATGTTTTACTTAAGATTTTCTCATTTCTCAATTTTTGCTCCGGTTTTCTTTTGGCGATGTATCCAGAACAGCTTGGTCAAATTTACTTCAATAGTTTAGAGCAGCTGGTGAAATGATGTTTTCCCTTGGGTCTAATGTTAAACTTTGATCACTTATGGATATATTGATGATGTTCTTTCCATCAAAAACACATCTTTTGCTAAATGGATCCCATTAATATATCTGCCAGAACTAGAGATAAAGGAAACCACAAAAACCGCTAGATGTACATCTTTTTTGGACTTACATCTCGAATTGACGAAAATGGCCATCTCTTTTATTAAATTTAGGACAAAAGGGACGATTTTAATTTCAAAATTATCAATTTCCCTAACATGGACACTTATATTCCCGCTTGTCCTGCTTACGGAGCATATGTATCACAGTTGATTCGTTACACGAGAGCTAGCACAAATCATACAGACTTTCTAATTTGACATAGTTATCTCCGTAACCGCCTTATTAATCAAGGCTTCAAAAATTCCGTCTCATTCGATCATTAAAAAGTTCTTTAATAGATATCGGGCCCTTATGGAAAAATTTGAAGTTTTTGATCCAAATTCTTTTTACTTAGTACTGAGATGATCATTTCTTTTAACTGTCTACGACCTTTCAATAACTATTGATGTTGAGTTGCTACCGGACACTACCGCAATGGAAGGGAGGGTTTGGTACGAAATAAAACCGGTTTAACCCACCATTTCTTTTGAAATGCCTGTACTAAGCCAGGAGCATGCGGTCACTAATTTTTCCGGTGGTTTCCACCTGATTTGTCTTTTTGAGTCATGGACTACGGCTCTTCACAAGTCTGTTCGTTAATTTTGTTATTACACCGACTTGCACTCTTGGAGTCACGTTTCTTATTGGGTCAGAACGAAACGAGGAATTTTTATAAAGGAACTTCCTTACACCATTCCTGTAAAGTTTGGTTTACTTTGCTTCAGTGGTTTTTGAGGAGATGATCAAAATATGATTTTCTTATAGGGTCCAATGTTGAACTATGTTCAGCGATGGCAGTCGCGTTTTTTGTCTGGTCCGACATAAATAAGCATATTTGGTCATGACATTCCATACATCATTCCTGTAAAGCTTTGTTAAATTTGTTCCAGTAGTATCAGAGAAGATGTTCAACATGTGAATAGCTAACGGACGGACGACAGACGCAAAGTGATGGCAAGAGCTCACACTTACCCTTTGGGTCTGATGAGCTAATAAGGCAAAACATCAAATAGTTCCAATATCAATGAAAGTTTGCTTACGCTTACCAAAACGATGTCTCCTTTGTTCCCAAGATTTAGATACGAGTCCGAAAGTATTTTTAAGTTATAAGTGAAATTATATTACTACGAGGGTGCCTCACTGTATATCAAGCTTCATTACCTTCTGTGGAGCAGTTAAAGAATTACAAGCTGTTATATACGACTTTTGCCAACTTCTAAAGTCCTTAATATACCAGCTTTCATATTTATGTTGAGAAGTTGGGAATTTAATAAGATTTCCTGGTAGTATGCACAACTACATATGGTGTAGTTGCCAAATACTATGTTTCATTAAATCCTGCTTTGTAGTTTCAGAGGGAATGTGCTGATGAACTTTGTGTCGGACAGATGGATGGGCATGGCAGAAAGTTAGGGAGGGGGTATATACTTATCAAAGGTCACTGTTGTTTTAGCTGAAAGCTAAAGCCAATATCAATTGAAGCAAGCAAAATGATACCCCGAGGATAAGACCCATGAGTAAACATGCATTTTGTATAACTATTTAGAGTATTGTTATTGATCACTTCAGTGAAAGTAAAATATTATCAAGCAAAAATGTCTCTTAAATATGAAGTTGGCCTTCTTTGCCTTCTAGCAGATGATACAGAAAGATTTTTGGGGACGAAAGACTCATGTTCGCCGATATCAGTGCTGGCTTTGTCAAGCAACCTTATATGCATTTCTTCATAGTTCTTTCAGTGAACACAGTTGCATATCATTCAGTTCAATCAATCTATCTACCAATATTATAACAGTTGATATCTATGTCCTTAGCTGATTTTGGCTTTCCATTTTGATCATATTTAGTTATTTGTTCTCTTTCCCTTATATCCTTAAATTTAATCAAGAGCAGTAAATCATTCGTTACTAATTTTTTTATCTTTATAACCTAATGTATTTCATAACTCACATTATCCGTTACATGTCATGTATGATGCTTCTTTTGCCCCTTGCCAGACTTTGTGTTGTTTGTACGCATTTCCCATAGGATTTAATGTTAATTAAGTGCCTCGCCAACGACGAATCCATAAATCAAAATGCGGGGGGNGGGGGGGGGGGGGTCTGAAAGAAGTTATTTTTATCTAGAAAAAAATTAAGACACATGGCACGCCTATAGATCGTCCAATATCCGCTGGTGATTATTTATTTATAATTAAACAACACTTGGTCATCATCTCATAACGAATGATGTCGCTAGTGGAGCAGGACATGCTTACCCTTCCGGAGCACCTGATGTCACTCCCGGTTTTCATGGGAGTTCACACTATGAGTGCCTTAGTTCTTAATGTTATCTTTTTATTTCCGTGCATTGTAGCTGTCTCACGTCCTTGTTTTGTCTTTGTTTTTATCTGTTACCGTTTCTGCCATGTCTTTGGACTTCGATTTTTGTAGTCATCGCTTCCCTTGTTCCTTCGGTATTCTACTGCCGTTGTCTCATAACGAACATTCATGCAAAGTTTCAATACATCCATTCATCGGTTCTCTAAAGGATCTTTGTATACATTTTCAATACAGTTCAATACTAAATTTAGTTTCCAGCTGGCAGCAATTTGAATAAATTTTCGTCACCAAATTAACCCCACTTGTTTGGCATATTATAAGAACCACTACCATTTTTTAATCTGTTGAAGAAAATTTTTGTATGCATATCCCATCATAGTGCAATTAATTTGAATTAGAGAAAGGCGCAAGTTTGAATTATATATTTCGATCCACGTAGAAGACCTTTAAATGAAAAAAAGTTACGGTGGACGCGGATAGAGGTTGATTTCTCAGAATAACAATATCATAATTAGAATACATCGAAATGAAGATATTTTAAAAGCACCAAAGATGGTTATCGGGAAAACCTAAAACCTTGATTTGCCGTGAATGAGATTCGAGCTTAATTTTAAGAACTAAAACTTTGAAACAACAGTTTCGTGGAATGAACAATTAGGAACAATTAAACATACAAAGATAAAGAGTGACAACGATGCTATGGAATTTGAAAGAAAGCCTAGAAATTTATGGGTAGCGGGTTGAATGATTCAGTACAAACATAAAGCGAAATAAAAACAACACTGGTTAAAAAACATAATGTTTGGGTAAGGAAGTAGGAGTAAAGCTAATTCGAGATAGGACATAGATTTAAAGTTTTTCTAAGCGTCCCCACATTCCCTTACAGTTCCACTCTTTTCTATGACATTCTTAATTCGCGAAACTTACAGATATGGCGAGAAAAATAGCTTATTTTTTTAAGTAGCTTCATTTGATGCCATTCAATATTTTTTTGTACTTCCAGTTTTTCACATACGTAGCATGCATTAGATCCTATGTTTCAACTACTAACATTTTAAAATTTCTATTCCAATTTCAGTTTCCATGACAACACAAACTATTTTATTCCTAAAGACTCCGGCATCGGTGAAGTACACTTGCTAGTACAACATTGTTGTAATGTATTATCAAGTACAAGTTCTTTTAAAACTGGCGACAATATGTGCCGAAAATGTACTGCACATATTGTCGCCGGCGACAATATGTGTAGGCGACAATATGTGCAGGGCGACAATATGTGCCGATACGTCTGCACATATTGTCGCCGGTGACAATATGTGCAGGGGCGACATATGAACAAAGAAATAACGTGGAAATCGAGGAAGAAAGCTTGAAATTTCTTTTAAAACGCCTACTAGATTAAAAACCATACATAGAATTTTTCAAAAAAACTAAATACATATTTTTAACGTCCTGAGAAACATATTGATGCAAAAAAATTTGGGGGTCACCGAATTTGTTTTTTTTTCGCGAGAGATATTTTAATACCATAAGTCAAGTCATGTAGACAAAATTTCGTCGTCGCATATAAAACGTGACGTCGGAAATCCTCAAATGACTTTAAAACGTGTCTGGCGCAGTAGAATTATACGGACAGGTACGCTTACATGCCCTTGCCAGAGACATATGGTTTTATACACCTCTTCCCTTGCTATTGGAAAAAGCCATAGACTCTTTTAGCATTTCCATGTTTCCCTAAAAAACAATTTGCTTCATCACTTCTACAGTGAACAACATATTATATTTGTTTTTAATAGCAAAGCAAGGTTTGCATTTCTTTAGATGCATATATTTCAGATTCTTAACTATTAATATTTACATTCATCAAGAACTAGCACTTGACAAAAATTCAGTACTTCTTTGTACATTACGCTGTATGTATGTAGCGAATACAGATTGTAAAAAGTAAAATCCGAGACATACAATGTCCCTGAGATCAGTAACACCATAGACTTTGTCTCATGTGCATTTTCTTTCATATCAATTTAATTTTAATAAGCATTGTTTTCCTGTTTTTGTAATTCTTTAAAAATATAAAAGTACATGTAACATAAAAGTTGAAGTAGAAATAAACAGAATATGAAGTATAACTAAATAATGATTAAAAAAGATATCAAGTGTAGAAACATAATGATATGTAAATCAAAAGAGTATGTAAATATTTCTTCTTTAATTCTCTGTTATGGTGCATTTCACGATTTTTCACGGATTTTGCTTATTCGTTGCAAATAAACAGTGAAAGGATATGGAGATAATGCACATGAGACAAAGTCTCTATAAACACACGGGGAAAACCAAGCAATGGAACAATGCTTTTATTGTTATCCTTCATCTTGAAATCACCATGAGGCCTTCAACAATGAAGCACGTTTTTTGCTTGCAGTCACTGCAGATCGGTGTTGACAGTCGGTTCTTTTCATCAACATGTTATTTCTCAGAGTTGTATTCTACACTTCTAGTTATTTAGAAATAAGAATCATATTCTTGTTGAAGTAAACTCCTTTAGCCTAATTGTCGATACAGAGCTTCAAGCTTCGATTCTCAAAAATGTGGTCTAACACGACAAACCATTTATGACGGGGAGCCGGGGGTGTGTGTGGGGGGGGTCTTATCCCAAAATCCCGACTTTATTTTTTCTAAATCCCGAAATCCCGAACTACAAAGAAACTTAAAGGCTGTTGATATCCAGGTTCCCGGTGAAGTTATTTCCCGAAATATCGGGCTTGAATCATAAAAATCCCAAAATCCCGAGCTTAAAAACATCTAATCCCGACTTACCGAAAAAGGACCGGCTCCCCCTCATTTATATGCGCATACGATGCAACAATTCGTATATGGCCCGATTATGGGCTTAAAACTGCAACAGAGTTTCTTAGGGACCGACCATTTAACTTGAAGGGGGGGGTTATGGTTTTTTTCCAAAAAAATATTTTGGATCTGATTTTATGTGAAAAAAATATTTTGGCTGCCAAAATGATGAAAAAAAAATTTTCTGATGGAGGCTTTCTGCCCAAAAAAATAATGTTAATTTTGAAAAAAAATATTTTGTTGATACACGTTCAAAAAATAAATATTTTTTTTTTTCGCGCTTTGCGCGAAAAAAAATTTCTGTCCAGAAAAAAAAAACCATAACCTCCCCTTCAGGTTAAATGGTCGGTCCCTCAAAGATGCCCAAAAAATTCCGATAACATGTTTTGGAGTAAAATTTGGTCAAACTTCAACACTTGAAACAGCTTCTTCTTCTTTAATTTAATACTGCCTCTATAGTTTTTCTTGTTTTTTTTATCTAGAGACTGATCTTATTTTTTCCTCATTTCACCATACATGTGTATATTTTTTGGCTACTGTGGATAGAGCCACAATTTTATTCTCGCAAAAATAAATATTACTAGAAATTGTTAAGATACAAAATTAAATACATTATGATGCAAAAAGTGTTGATCTATGTGTATGTTACATGAAAAGAGATGGAGTAATAGAGATGTTTCACATTTCGACGAAAGAGAACGTAAACGTACGGGGACTAGTTATTGCTCAAAATTTTAAAAAGCGAAAGTGAATTTTAAAATGTAAACACTTCCAAATTTAATGCTGTGATTCTTTACCGAATATTCATTTTGGCCAAGCAGTTGAAAAAACTTCATTCTGAACCATATTTCCTTCGTAAATCGCTACGTTTTGTTTCGTCGCTTTCGTGTGTACTTATGACTTACGAAAGAGACGAACGAAAGACACTCGAGTTGTCCTTCTTAAATTTAAAAATAGATAAACCATGTCTTTTGTAAAATAAATGTGAAGAGGTAACAGTCCGTTGCCACAGTACAAAGTCCAAGAAATAAAATTTAACTGGTGATGTTACATGCAGTACTTCAGTCAATTAACATTCATTATATCTATTGCATTACACAAAGGATGGGGAAGTGGGGGTCTTCATAAATTAGAGATAAGGATTTCTCTCATTTCCTTGTATCAGATCTATAAAATATTTTAATACCTTTCTTCAATGCTAAGGGACCGACCATTTAACT
>MJUU01040050.1:0-16201 GCA_002080025.1 Modiolus philippinarum
GTTTTGAGGGCTCAACTGTTTTAGTATCATGGTTATTACACTACTTACATTGAACATTCAAAACTTCTCCATTTATTGTAAATACATAGTTATCTCTAGATTTACGTTTGCTGTAAAAATAACTACTTTGGTATATAGACCTTTTTATTCACAAATTCATGGATGCCGCCATTGCCGCCTTCCGAATGAACTTGTTACCGGAAGGGTGTAACGTTCGTAACACCTCGGCGTTTGCCGATCTATCGGTATAAGGTTTAATGCTTCAACCGTTAATTACTCCAATAACACCTGTTGAGAAAGCGATCAAAACCTATCCGTGTGATAAAACACTTTTTATGACATCAAGGAAACCGCCTAATATATATTCATATATTACAAATAACTGTTAAGTAAGCATAGAAGGTCGATATTTTACAAGTTGATTAAGAAAACTGAACTTTGTTTTGAAGGAAAAGAAATCAAATTCATCACAAGTAATTTAGATTAATAAATTAATCAATTATATTTCAGAAAAAAAAAATATTTGAAGTATTCTTGATAGATTTTCCGAAAGTTTGGAAAATAACCTGGATATTAATATTTTTATAAAGGATTTTAATGTGCATATACAAGCTCTTAAAATTTTTGCTCACATTCATGACATTGTAGAAATGGACTTTTATTCAGCTAACTGAAGTACTGTTTACTCGCAGTTCCGTTGGCATGGGTAAGCATATCTTCAAAATGAATGATGTTCCAGTATTATATAAAAAAATAAGATTAATGTGAATATTGTTTTGACCAAACACTTTTTACTTTTTTTTTATTTTGTAGCCTATATAGATAACAAAGTCCATTTTGTAAACATATGTGTAAGTCTGTCCTTATGCAAGATATCTGTGGAAACCGCTTGATAATTTCTGAACCAGAGCCCTTATTTAACTCTCATTAATTTATGTAGACGAACTAAGACATTATATCTAAGATCTTGCCCTTAACCAATCTCTTCAGTAAGCAATGCGACATATCTTCAGCTGAAGCTGTATTGGTCAGCTTGATTCATCGATATTCCAATATCAAGATCTTCTGATACGGTATATGGAAAGAATTGAAGTTTACCCCTCAAAGACACTCATTGCGAACAAAGATAATTGATGTATGTAATGTAAATATTTTTTGCTAATTGTTAAAATCCGCGGTGAGTCAAAAATGAAAAAAAAAAACATTTTAGCATTGTTGTGCTGCTTGATTTGCATATATTCATATTTTGAAAACAGTATAATTGATCGTATATTATACATTTAAAGAGGTAGATATTATAAAAAATACAGAGAACAGTGTTTTTATAAACAATATCACGAAATAGGAAAAAGTTTTTTCATTGTCAAAAAAATATTGAACAGATTTTTTTTTACCCTAATAAACTGATAATTTTAACCTTACGACCAAGATAGTACAGTTTCAGTAAAGTGAAATGTTATTTCTATGGCAATTCTCTATAACGCTAAAATATTGTACATAATTGTCAATTCTAAATGAAATTAGATCAATTTCAAAATTCATTTTTGTTGAAAAGAGTATTTTTAAGCTCTTAATTATGTAACCTTTTAAGGGCATTGTTGTCATGATGACACGTAAACAACGATGTTTTCACAGAAAAAATAAACAAACAAAATTATAACCATTTCAACTTCTAATAGTAACACGACTCCTAACATAATATTCACTGTCTTATTTATCAACGGCAATAAAACTTTTAATGTCTGAATCCTAGAATCTACATCTGATCTAATCATGCATGAAAGTATCGATAATATGCCCCTTGATCCTTTGGTGAATTTGTATGCCACTCGTCTCGACATGCTGTCAATTGCTTATGTTGAATGCCAAATTTAAATTAACCCCATTTAGTCCTACAGATGTTTATGTTACATAACTTAATACCGTGAATACTGAATAAACTATCATCTGGCTAATTCTTCAGGGTGAATGATGTACGAGATGGGGGCACTGCACAAAACAAATAAATCTAATCATAAATGAACAAATAATCTAACAATCTTAATTTTGAAATGAGGAACCAAAGATTGGGTAAAAATTGAGCTGAAAATACTATTCGCGATAAAATGTGTGTTTCAATGCAATGAATAGAATACCGTCAATGAAAAAAACTTTCACCACAGTAGTAAGAGCTGCATAAATATTATACCAGATTATAACTCTACAATATCATGCCACTTGATTTTTCGTTACAATCGAAAAGGTGCATTTAATGACCCCCCCCCCAAAAAAAAAGAAAAAAGAAGAAAAAAAAAACACCAGCACCAAAGATTGCGGTTGCGGATTTTCATTAACAACTTCATATACGGCAGAGACATTTAAATACGTGTTTTATATGTCTCTGTATACGGACTGTATGTAATAATAACAAAGTACCGAATTTTTTTCACTGTAATCTGTAAAGTTTGACATTTTCATACGAATTGGGACAAATATACCTAAAAATATTGTTGTATATCCTAAGTATTCAAATACCCTATACATCTTGTGCAATATTAATTAATAATCAAACCACCTTCATCTGACCAGCCTGCATAATTTATATACAATTTTAACAGCCTTTCCCGTCGTCGTTATAAATCAAAGGTGAGTGACAGACGCTGTTTAAAGACAGATTATATGGGCAGTACTATTTTGTTATTTATCCGCGTTGCTCGTTGATCCTTCCGCAGTTGAAATGCATTATCCCCCAATATAATCCCAAATGTTGGCATTAGATAAATCATTCCATTCCGGATAATTTTTTAAGTGTATGAGTGAATTTGGACTGGTTTTACTTACTTATTGCATTCAAGAAATGCAAATGCAAGAAATCAATGATTTCTAGGAGTGTATGATATTGTATAACATAGTGTGTTATTTAACCCGGTTGATTTCTCGTACTATCGTCCTGTGTGACAGCATAACCCGTAAAAAATGATAATATATTTATGTTGAATAGTGATATAGAATTTGGCGCGTAATTGGGACATAGTTACCTCCCTTAATAGTTAATCCGGGGGAGATTCTACTTTCGTTTTCAACAGAAGCAGATTAGATGTCAAAGAGTATCTTTATTCCTGCACAAACCGATGGACCTGTCAGATTCGATGTAACTTTTTGGTACAAATAATGTATTTTCAGTTTGTACAAGTTACAATTTGTACAAAATTAGCCAGATTCAAACAAGGACGTATATTTAGATAGGAAACTCGTAGACGTAGTCGTACACAATCCATGTTGCAATTTAAAATTTATAGCGAGGCATTTGGTATGCATTCACTTTTGAGCTATCTTCTTAAAATTATAATTTCCTGAAAGCTGAATGATTTTTACATCCGTAATTTCATTACATTATAGCAAGTAGTTTCTTCAATACACATGATTGAAACTTGTACAGGTTGGGGACAATCCTCAGATATGGGTATTATACCTGATTATGGGTATAATACCTAAACTTGAGGATAATCCCCAACCTGTTGTAATCAAAACAATTTCGTTCGACTTTTTTTCCACTTCCGGTTTTATTGGTAAAAATGCACGACAATTTTTAACTGAAGGCTTGAAAAGTAATGCACAGAATTTCACAAATTTAATAATTTCCTGAAGTTCAACATCTACTGTACTCGCAGAACAATTTTTGTGGTCATCATTATTGTATTTCCGTTGTTTTAAGGCTTCATTAAAAGAGAGGGTCCCACATACATGTGATAAACTTGTCAGCTGAAAACTGGAGATTTGAAAATTTTCAGCTGGAGATTGGGTCTGAAAACTGGAGATTTTTCGTCGACCTATTTTTAACCGTTTATTATATATGTTTTCCTCAGATAGTTTTGGTGAATGCAGTCATTTGTGCAGCATTATATTTTCTTTCATCACCCCTACTTAGGCCCTTGTGGGAGATTCAGCAAAATTATATTTGTAGAATAAATTCAGGGACTTCTCCACTTTCAAGAAGATTTGTCAAACCTGCTAAACTGATATGTACTAATTCTATACACATTTCTGATAAAGATTACCATTCATTTCATTGAAAGCATGATATTTTATGCTATGCATGCAAAAGCAAGTTTAATGATTATATAGGATACTTTTCTGTTCATTGAACAATTTGATTTTTGTCTCGCCCGCGACGAAAGTCGCAAAAGCGAGACATATGCGTGCAAAGTATGACGACGGCGACGGCGTTAACTTTTACTAAATGCAGGATATTTTGAAAACCCTTTGATGTAGGAACATCATATTTGGTCCAGTGGTAGTACTAATCAAGTGCTACCTGACGGATATAACGTTATGTGACCTTGACCTCCATTTCACGGTCTAGTGGCCACGTTAAGTTTTTCTGCTTAAGTCCATTTCTCAATAACTAGAAGTGGTAGGTTGATAATATTTGGTATGTAGGTTGGTCTTGGGTAGTACATGTCAGTCCGGCACTTGACTTTTGTCCTTGACCTCAATATCACGGTCTAGTGAGTATGTTCACTTTTCTAATTAGTTCACTTAGATTTCACATCAATTTAGAGGCCAGCAGGGATGGGCGAGACATCTTTTAGGGTCATCACTTGTTGTAAATATGGTATTTATGAAAGAAAATATTTTGTAAAATTTCAAGCAATGGGTACTTTAAACACTTATTAATGCTTATATTTATTTGTGAAATAAGTTTTGTTGTCTAAAAGAATTGCCAGAACTAGCATAAAATCTTAACGTTGCTGAAAAATAATCAGCTTAGTTGAAGACGAAAAATAAAGGGGAGACAACCCACACGTATTTTCGCAAATAATATAAAAAAAATCATCATAAAACAGTGATCTTTGTATCTATTTAGTACAAATACACAAAAATTGGGAGGTCTGGCAATACAAAACTCCACTTTTAAAGACATTTGATCGTAAATAATCATACAGGTAAAGCTAGATTGACAGGTGACTGAAGGTAATGATTGCCGTTAGTTGTTCATTGATCCATGGAAATGTACATCCCTGGCTATAAACTTGTCAATTAGCACAAAAAAGCAGTAATTGTTATGTAATCATCATCACTCATATCCTAATTAGCCTTCTCATTATGTTTACCTGTGTCACCTGTATTGATTCTTAAGAGTTTTTCTCAGCAAAAATAACGAAAATGGCGACTTGAAATTTTCGTTGTTGAAACTTTGAAAAAGCGGAAGATCTTATAAGAATATGGGAGGGACGGAAGAGGGGTAAAAAAGTGGGAGATTTTGGCCTCCAGTCGGGAGGTTCACATGTATGGTCCCAAAGCGACAAAATCTCACGCCTCGCGAGATATTTCCAAATGATCACGAGATGCGTATCCTTCTAAATATACGTCCTTGATTCAAATTATGATTTGTACATAATTCAGTTGGCACTAACAAGTTTTTTATCACAAAGAAATATTGAGGTATATTTATTTTCAGTTTGTACATTAGACAATTAAATTGAAAAGCACAAAAAGCAGCTGCTGTTAACCAAGGACGTATTAAGGAGGATAAGCATCTTGTGATTTTGAAATATATCGCAAGGCTTGGAACCCTCTCTTTTATGTATTCAAACAACGTTAATATAATAATAATAGTCATAAAAATTCTTCTTCAAGTACAAAAGATGTTAAACTTTAGAAAAATAGTAAATTTGTGAAATTCAGTGAATTACTTTTTAAGCCTTTAGGTCAAAATCGTGGTCAGTTTTTACCGATGCAAACCGGAATTGACAAAAAAATCAACTAAAATGTTTTGATTGCAAATTTCAACCATGTGTATTGAAGAAACTACTTGTTTAACGAAACGAAATTTACTCAACATTTAGGTTTCAGAAAAACATACTTTATTTAAATCCTTATAGAAATTTTTAAGTAGATAGCTCAAAACTATATACATATCAAACGCCACGCTATAAATTTTAAATTGCAACATGGAGAGTGTACGAGTTTCCTGTCCTTCTAAATATACATCCTTGTGTTAATAGGGGATCCAACCTAATTCATGTAATTGACCCATTTCTAGTTTCTGGAGTAACTGTTAGTACTTTCTTTCCGGCGTGTAGATTTTAAGGTGCATAAACAACCTATTGTATTTCTGCCTTGGTGATTATTCCGTCATTGTCAGTACTTTAATGTGATTGGTCAATTAGGTGTTGTTTTACCCTAGTGCATTTTATCCAAAAGGAAAGAATACACTGATGGAATAAATACACTGTTACATTACCTCCCCTGAATAAAAATAAGCAGCTATTGAGGGTAACTTTTGACATAGAATATAATGGGCGGGGTTGCAGAAAAAATGCTTTAACTGCAGTTTGGAGAAAGTCTGGGTCAAATCACTTGGGTATGATGTTGATACAACTCCAGGGTACAATCCAACATACTTTTCATGACACTCCCCTTTACAGGTAAGCTTATTACAGGTAAATGCTAATTGCATTTGGAGATTATAACAGGATGTGACGGTGACTCAATAAACATCTGTATGAGAGCCACAGCAGTCAAGGGTTAATATTATGCGAAACTATTAATACAATAGAATATCTAAAAAGTAAAGAAAAAAAACAGTAAGGGAATACACAACAAGAAGACATTAGGATTAGTGAGAATGAGTGAAAAGGACGATTGGACCTGGTACTTAAAAACATAAAAATGCATTGAATAAAAAACAAAAAATAAAAAAAATCATGAGAAGAATAAAAAATACAACACATGTAAAATAAAAAAATAATGATAAATTACAACAACAGATATGCATAAGATGAAAAGTGAAGCATCAATACACACCCATGAAAATTCTGGAAATAAATATTTAAAATGAAGGAAAACAGTATTTTAAAGGCACCCCAAACAGAGTATTTTTAAAAAGTGTAAAATGATAAAGCCAGGGTTGTAAACATAACCCGAATGAATCACATAAAATTTATCCCAAAGCAATACACTCAAAAAGTTAGCTGCATGACAAAAAGGGACATAAATGTACACAAAGAACAGTGATGCTCACAAAAAGGTATTCGACAGTCAATTATTCAAAATTTAGAAACATTTACTTTATAGTTTTTACCAAATGCTTTGAAAAATTTGTGTTTTCTGTGTGAATGCAATACACAATTAGAATGCAAAGCCGGTCAAAATCCAGGAAAAAAATACATATTTCTCAAGAGTGTCACGATTTTATAAATTTTTAATATGTGAATAAAAATCTTCTTTTGTGTATTATTTTGTTGTCTTGTAAAATAATATGTTTAGTTACATTTTATTGCAAACCATCACAAACAATTCCAAGTGTGATCCCTTGGCAGTTTATAGTTGTTTGCTGGCTTCTGTATGGTATATCCTGCATTTTATATCGTGTCAACCTAGGATGTGTATTGGTTTGCGATATGCACGTAGAGATATCGGATTATGTTCTGGAAATAGGGTTATATTTATTACCATTCGATTATTTTGCCATTTTTGAATACATTGTTTTTTGGGGTTTTTTTTTAAGTGATATTTAAATACTTATTATCTCACCTGGCCTAAATTGTAACCAAACTTGGCCTGAAGCATCACCAGGGTATGCAGTTTAAAAATTGTGTTCGATTAGTCCGAAGACCAAACAACATGGCTGCTGTTACTAAAAATAGAACATAGGGGTAAATTGCTGTTTTTTGCAAATAACTCAAAAACTGTTACAGATATAAAAAATCTGACATGGGGGGCAAAAGTGATCAGCATAGCAAGATCTACCTGCCCTGCAATTTCGAAGAAAATCCGAAAACCTGTCTTGGAGTTATTGCCCTTTTTCTGTAAAATTTGCAAAATTTTAACTTTATTAATTTTTTATCAGAAAAACTATAAGAGATACAAGTCAACTTCAATTGCAGAAATGTTCAGCATGTCTAGATCTACCCACCCTGAAATTTTGAAGATAATCCAAAAACCCTTGTAGGAGTTATTGCCATTTTTTCACGGAATTTTCATAATTTTCATATTTTTCATCTTTTATTTCCAAAACTATAGAAGATGAAGGTTAAGTGTCAATTGATAAAATGTTTGCAATGCTGTGGCGACTTCAAAACTGATGTTGAAGATTATTGGTTGACCGCCATTTTCAAAATGGCTGCCAAAAAAGGCTGTAAAATTCAACATTGTCCGATTTAAATGAAATTTGGTTTCCAAATAGATATTGATGTTACGACTTCAAAACCGGTGTTGAAAATTTTTCCTTAACCACCATTTTCAAAATGGCAGCCATAAAGGCGGGAAAATTCAACATTGTCCGATTTCAATGAAATTTGGTTTCCAAAAAGGTTATGATGTAGCAACTTCAAAACTGATGTTAAAAATTGTTCGTTGACCACCATTTTCAAAATGGCTGCCAAAAAAGGCGGGAAAATTAAAAATTGTCCGATTTCAATGAAATTAATTGGTTTCCAAATAGATATTGATGTTGCGACTTCAAAACGGGTGTTGAAAATTTTTCATTGACCACCATTTTCAAAATGGCCACCAAAAAGGCGGGAAAATTCAACATTGTCCGATTTCAATGAAATTTGGTTTCCAAAAAGGTATTGATGTAGCAACTTCAAAACTGATATTTAAAATTGTTAGTTGACCACCATTTTCAAAATGGCCGCCAAGAAAGGCGGGAAAATACAACATTGTCTGATTTCAATGAAATTTGGTTTCCAAGTGGAAATTGATGTTGCTACTGCAATACCGGTGTTGAAAATTGTTTGTTGATTGCCATTTTCATAATGGCCGCCAAAAAGACGGGAAAATTCAACATTGTCCGATTTCAATGAAATTTGGTTTCCAAAAAGGTATTGATGTAACAACTTCAAAACTGATGTTAAAAATTGTTCGTTGACCGCCATTTTCAAAATGGCTGCCAATTCAACATTGTCTGATCTCAATGAAATTTGGTTTCCAAGTGGATATTGATGTCACTACTGCAAAACCGGTGTTGAAAATTGTTTTTTGACTGCAATTTTCAAAATGGCGCCAAAAAGGCAGGAAAATTCAACATTGTCCAATTTCAATGAATTTGGTTTCCAAATAGATAATGATGTTGTAACTTAAAGATATGGTGTTAAAAATTGTTTGTTGACTGCCAATTACCAATTGATGTCTCGACTTCAAAACTGGTGTCGAAAGTGGTCCTAGGCAAGACAATTTTTGTCAAAAAAGCCCAACAAAGAAGTACAGTAACACATGATCAAACTTAAAATAGAGTCCTAGTTAATGGTGGTGTTTGCTTTACCAAAGTTTGAGAGACTGAAGTTCAACTGTATAATTTACAATGTTAGCTTGATTGTGGCAACTGAAAGCCAGGTGAGCGATATAGGTTCCAGGGAGCCTCTGGTTTGTTCATTTTGAACATCTATCTCAGATATTGTCATTTTTGTGTATTGGTCCCTTGCTATTCATTTAAGGCACATCTGTTGTTGTAAGTTTTTAAATTAAATTTTATCAATTCAATGTTTTCTTTTTCATTTGTTAGCTCACCTGGCTAATGCCAGGGTGAGCTTTTGCTATCACTTTGCGTCCGTCGTCCGCCCGTCGTCCGTCCATCCGGCGTAAACTTTTCATTCAAAGATCTTCTCCTCTGAAACTACTGGCCCAATTGGAACCAAACTTGGCCACAATAGTCTTTGGGTGGTCCCTTACCAAAAAGCTGTTTTTCAGGTCCGCGCGATATCCAAGATGGCCGCCAGCGGGAAACATAGTTTTAACATTGGACCCTATGGGAAAACACATTCAAAGATCTTCTCCTCTGAAACTGTTAAGCCAATTGGCACCAAACTTGGCCACAATAGTCCTTTGGTGGTCCCTTACAAAAAAGCTGTTTTTCAGGTCCGCGCTATATCCAAGATGGCCGCCAGCAGGGAACATAGTTTTAACATTGGACCCTATAGGAAAACACATTCAAAGATCTTCTCCTCTGAAACTATTAAGCCAATTGACACCAAACTTGGCCACAATAGTCCTTTGGCGGTCCCTTACAAAAAAGCTGTTTTTCAGGTCCGCGCTGTATTTAACATGGACGTCAGGAGGGAAAATAGTTTTAACATTGGACCCTATGGGAAAACTCATTCAAAGATCTTCTCCTCTGAAACTACTGAGCCAATGAAATCAAACTTGGTCAAAATAATTTTTATGTGGACCCGTGAAAAGAAATTTTTTTTTTCTCTGGTTCCCACTTTATCCAGCAGGGTACATATTTTAACATTGGACCCATGGGGAACACTAACAGACGTCTTTTCCCCTTAAACTAATTGGGCATATTGGAACTATAGTTTTATTATATACATGTATATGGGCTTTTACATAAAATGTCTATCATATTCAAGGACCAGTTGAGCGATACAGGCTCTTGAGAGCCTCTTGTTTTTGTTTTGTTTGTATGTTATTTTTTTAGTTGTAATTTTTCTGTTTGTTTTTTAAAGTAATAGTCTATTTGTCTTTTTCAGTGCCTTTTTCGCTAACCGTTTTATTGTGTATTCCCTTATTGTTTTTTTTTTTCAGGACATTCTCATATATTTATATTTTGTATAATATTAACACTTGACTATTTATTAACTACCTTTTGTTGCTTTCCAACAGATGTTTATTAAGTCACCATCACATCCTGCTAATTCCAAGGGCAATTAACATCTACCTGTAGCTTACCTTTATAGGTGAGCGTCATGAAAATTGTGTTGGATTATACCCGGAGGCTGTATCAACATCATATCCAAAAGATTTGATCTAGACTTTCTCCAAACGGAAGTTCTAGGATTTTTTCTGCAACCCTCCCGTTATATTCTATGTTAATCATGTTAATAGTAATCCTCGATAGCTGCTTATTTTTAATCAGGGGAGGTAACTCCGGAAAGTCGTCAATTGGTTGGAGAAGTCCTAATTTGGTTGGAGTAAATTCGTTTCTGTATCAATTTGGGTTATTAAGGGCATTTTAGGTAATAAAAATGTTCCCTCTCAGCAATTATTGTATAATTGAATCTTTTTCATTCAATATTTGTTCAAAATATTAATGATTTCAAAAGTTATTGAAGAAAAACCAATTAATATATGAAAATATCACAGATGTCATCTGAAACAAATTTCATCAAAATCTGGCAAGGAAAAAACTTCACAATATTTTTTTTTAAAAAGATGTGATTTTAGATAAAATTCACAGTAAATAATGAGTTTGCTTTTAAATTAGAAGGTAGGAATCAATGGGTGTATCCTTATGACTGTTAAAGGGAAAATTCACTAAATTTAACACATGGCCTTAATTGATTCTTTATAACACTTGAAACATATTGGCCAAGTTTTTTGTTAAAATTCGAAAGGATGGCAGAGAAAAACGATAATTAATTATTGTTTATCCTTCAAATGTTAGCCGAGTGACGTCACTCGGCTAGATCTTCCACTTCTCTGTGTCATTTTATTGTCCATTGTGTATGACCTTACCGGTCTACCTGTTCCTATTGTGTAACCAATTTAACAATTTGATTATTCTTTTCACATTATTTTTTTGACCAGCTGGTATTGCTGGACTACAACATATATTGGAAAAAGTTTTTGGTGGATTGCTATTGTTAACTAATCAACACACTCAGTGTCCTTTTGAATTGTTCAACAATACTATTGTATTTCAATCTGTAATAGCCTGGGGAGGTTTTACCTTGATTTGTTGATGGAAATAAGGACTATATAGAGTTTATATTTAATGAAAAAAGAATGCACCTTATCAAATTATTAAAATTACATCATTTAAAAATAAATATTGTGATATAAATAAAGGGTTACATATTATATTTGATTTAGTTGTATTTTTTTCATTCAATAAATTGAGTAGATTTATATATCTTTTTATGGTACATTGTAATACTTTTTCAAGGTAAAACCTCCCCAGGCTATTACAGATTGATATACAATAGTATTGTTGAACAATTCAAAAGGACACTGAGTGTGTTAATTAGTTAACAATAGCAATCCACCAAAAACTTTTTCCAATATATGTTGTAGTATCGCTATACAAATTGGTCAAAAATATAATGTGAACAGAATAATCAAATTGTTAAATTGGTTACACAACAGCAACAAATAGACCGGTAAGGTCATACACAATGGACTATAATTCTCCCATTTCGATTGCACTTTAACTTATTAAAAATTCAGGAGCTTCACATCATGCAATTTTAATGTATGTAAGGATCAGATTCAAGGATTTCCAAACCAATCAATGTCTCACAGGAAGAATTTATGAAATGAATCCTCTTACATACTTGCTCTTATGATGCTTTTGAGAGATTATCATTACAAAACAAGGCCAACAGGTTTGTTGTTTTAGCCCTGATATATATGGTTACCAAGATATAATTACTGGGTGAAGTTTCAGTAATGATGTTATAGTCCATTGTGTATGACCTTACCGGTCTATTTGTTGCTGTTGTGTAACCAATTTAACAATTTGATTATTCTGTTCACATTATATTTTTGACCAATTGGTATAGCGATAATACAACATATATTGGAAAAAGTTTTTGGTGGATTGCTATTGTTAACTAATCAACACACTCAGTGTCCTTTTGAATTGTTCAAAAATACTATTGTATATCAATCTGTAATAGCCTGGGGAGGTTTTACCTTGAAAAAGTATTAAAATGTACCATCAAAAGATATATAAATCTACTCAATTTATGGAATGAAAAAAGTACAACTAAATCAAATTCCCTTTATTTATATCACAATATTTTTTTTTATAAATGATGTAATTTTAATAATTTGATAAGGTGCATTCTTTTTTCATTAAAGATAAACTCTATATAGTCCTTATTTCAATCAACAAATCAAGGTTAAGGATGCATGTTTCAGCTTGCAAAATCAACCCAATGAAGAAATATCGAAAATGGAATAATTTTCCCCAAAAAATTAATAAAACTAAAATAGTTTATTTCTGCTTGTGTCTTTTTATCACTGATAAACATAGCCAAAATTAAACTATCATTTCCACACACACCAATCACTTGCCCTAGTGTCACAGGTGTAAAAGTCAATACTCTAATTAACACCAAATATACAGACACCTGTAGCTTGCCAAAAAATTACCTGTGTCATGCCCTAGAGGTAAAATCTGAAGAGTGTGTGTTACTTTAACTACACTAATTTGTACAGCTAAGACAATCAAAAAGTGGGCCTCATTGAATTAACGACAGGATAATTATTTCAATGCAAAAAATGATAATTAATGTGTTTTTAGGCGAATTAAATAAAATGTTTAATTATCATTATAATTTATTCAAATTGCCGATACATCGGAGAAAAAGGTTACAAAAGGAATAAAAAACAGCAGATCATTGCAATATTTTGATTATGTCTTTAAACTCGTGCAGAGATGTCTCTGTCCCTGTGCAATGAAATTGATATAGTTTTACTCGGGAGTTTTACAGCGATGGAATAGTCTTTTTGACCTCGCAGCAGAGACTATACATTACTTTCAAATGCATGTCAATGCCATTGCTGTCACGGGAAATAAAAGTTTAAAATTAAAGATTGCATTACGAACAACACCTAAACTTCATTTCTTTTGAATATTAAAAAGAAAGGAAATGGGGTAAATGTCAAGGAGACAACATCCCATATCCAGGTTAAAACAACAAAAAAAACAAAACATCTAGGGGTCACCATATGGTCTTCAACACAGTGAGGAACCTCACACCATATAGTAAGCCCTAAATTGCCCCGAAAAGGTAAAAAAGTGAATAAATCAATGGAAACAAACCGCATCCAATAGCCCAAATATCAAGAAACTAAAATTTTATAAGAAGACAAGGACAAGCCAATATGTCTTTTTTTGAGTGATGTCTAAATACTACAATCCAAGTACCTAAATCTGTAAAATTGTGGTACATCTTATAAACTTCAGAAATTTCAAGTTCTTAAAACCAGACACAGAAAAAAACAACAAAAAGAACTACCTGAAATGTGCTTGAAAAAATGTACCAAACAAACACGGAATATATATCTAAAATATGAATATTGTAGGTTTTTGATACTTGCACCGTATTCATGTTTAACCCTGGCTAGTGAAAAAATATATGTGTTTTGATGGGGAGAGCAAACATTCCACAAGAAACATTCTGTTAGAACAGTTAAAATGGTTCATAAAGGTGTCGAAAGATACGTATATTGGAAATACACAAAATGCTATGAAAATGGGAGATATAGAAAAAAAATATTGTAATTGTATTTGGTATCTTTGAGGTGATTAGACATCTCTTGAAATCTGAAGCGAGATGACGACAAAATGGCGACCAGCATATTGTAGTTAGTCACACTGAAATATCGATCTCATGGACTTATCCTTTGGAATAAAACATTAATATACATGTTTACGTGCCCAGTTATACAAAAGGAAAATGATATCAAATTTTAATTTTTTTGCGAATTTTCCCTTTAAGAGGGTATGAATGCCCTTTACCGTCAACCATGAAATGGCCTATTTCAGCTACAGTTAACGTCTTTACCAATTAAATTTTTACGGTGAATGGCCAAAAATGCTAGCGTGAATCGTGAAAGGGCTATAAATGTCCTACCGTTAACATCATATGACTTGAAATTTTTACCATTAACTGTCAAAAGAGTACAATGTACCCCCATTCACACCCTCGATTAAGGGTAAAAAATATGCCAAATGATGTTGATGGTAAAATATATGCCCTCACGATAAATTTGCTAGATATTTGTGCATATAGTTTTTGGTCTGTCTGTTTATCTGTTTGTCTACAAAACTTTAACATTGGGTATATCTTTTGATAGGGCTCTCATATTTTGCATGTTTATTCTTTGTGGCAAGACCTTTCAAACAATAACAAAATTTTTGACCTTGTGACCTTGATCTTGGCATGTGATGGACTTTTTGAAAAAAAATTATAAACTTTAACATTGGATATATCTTTTGAATGGTAAGTGATATGGCTTTCATATTTTGCATGTGCATTCATTATGGCAAGACCCTTGAACTGGTGCCATAATTTTTGACCTTGTGACCTTGACCTTGGCCTTGGTATCTGAACAACTGCATAAAAACTTTAACATTGAGTATATCTTTTGAATGGTAAGTGATAGGGCTTTCATATTTTGCATGTGTATTCCTTGTGGAGAGACATTTCAGTTAGTTCAAGAATATTTGACCTCTTGACCTTGACCTTGGCAGATGACTGTCCGGTAAAATTTCACCCAAAAAATGAAATTATTTTTTGTTTTAATTTATATATAGAAACATTAAACTCACGTAGGATAAAATGTTTCTTGATATGTATATAATTTGTTTTGTAAAAAAGATCTTTTAAATTATTCAGCATATTATCTTCATTCATTTAATTGTCTCGCCCGCGACGAAAGGCGCGGAAAGCGAGACATATGCGTACAAAGTATGACGGTGACAGCGGCGACGGCGGCGGCGGCGGCGGCGTAAACTTTCATGTTAAGTTTTTGTGATTAGGTCATTTTCTCAGTAACTATAAATGGTAGGTCAATGATATTTGGTATATAGGTTGGTCTTGAGTAGTACATGACAGTCTGCTATATGGTTTTTGTCTCTGACCTCAATTTCACGGTCCAATGAACATGTTAAGTTTTTGTGCTTAGTTTAATTTCTCAGTAGCTATACGTGGTAGGTCAACGATATTTGGTATATAGGTTGGTCTTAGGTAGTACATGACAGTCTGTCATGTGGCTTTTGTCCTTGACCTCAATTTCACGGTCTAGTGAGCATGTTAAGTTTTTGTGATTAGGTCATTATACCCCCCGCAAACAAAGTTTGGGGGGTATATAGGAATCACCCTGTCTGTCTGTCTGTCCGTCCGTCTGTCCGTCCGTCTGTCCGTCCGTCTGTCCGTCTTTCCACACTTCTCGTAAGCGCAACTCCTCTTAAACCACTTGAAGGATTTTGATGAAACTTTACACAAAGGAAGGACATTATATGGAGATGTGCATGAAGGAATATAATTATTGTCCAAAACCAGGAAGGGGAGATAATTGGACTTTGACTTTTCATTGATTCCCCATGTATGGGTTACCTCGTAAGCCCAACTCCTCTTAAACTATTAGAAGGAATTTAATGAAAAGTTACACAAAGTAAGAACACTATATGAAGATGTGCATGAAGGAATATAATTATTGTCTGAAACCAGGAAGGGGAGATAATCCGACTTTGACTTTT
>MJUU01040050.1:28770-44409 GCA_002080025.1 Modiolus philippinarum
AGCTTCTCCTCTGAAAGTACTTGAAAGTACTTGGCCAATTGGAATTATACTTGGTCACAATGGTCCTTAGTTGGTCCCCTTCTTAAAATGTGTGTGCCATGTCCGCATTGTATATCCAAGATGGCCGCCAGCAGGGAACGTACTCAAACATTGGACCCTATGGGGAAATGTGTTTAAAGATCATCTGCTCTGAAACTACTTGGCCAGTTGGAACCAAACTTGATCAAAATAGTCCTTACATGGTCCCCTTTCAAAAATGTGTCCGGCAAGTCCGCATCATATCCAAGATGGGCACCAACGGGGGAGCTTGGTTTTAACATTGGACCCTATGGGAAGGTATTCAAAGATCTTCTCTAAGCCACATAGTCAATTGGAACAATGGTCCTTAGATGGTCTTCTTTACTAGAGGTGACAGTTGGTTATGTGTAATAACAGACTTGAAATCGAGACCTTTAAACATTGGTGTTATTATTTTTGATTGTATGTGTCACCCATGGCCCAGGTGAGCGATACAGGCTCTTGAGAGCCTCTTGTTTACATTGATGTCCATTTCTCTGCAATTAAAGAAGCTAGACTCTCCTAATTAGGTTTATTGATTTAAAGGATAAATGCCAGTCTAACATTGTCAAGTAACCTAATTGACCTTAATTTCATGGTCCAGTGACTTTGAAATTTTTTTACATCGATGTCCAGTTCTCAGCAATTAAAGAACCTAGCTTCTCCATATTAGGTTTATTGTTACGTATTAATGGGTATATGCCAGACTGACACTTTTCAAGTAACCTTGACCTTAATTTCATGCTCCGGTGACTTTGTTAATTATTTATATTGATGTCCAATTCTCAGCAATTAAAGAACCTAGACTCACAATATTAGGTTTATTGTTACATATTAAAGGATGAATGCCAGTCTGACACCTGTCAAGTAACCTTGACTTTAATTTCATGGTCCAGTGACTTTATTAAATTTTTACTTTGATGTCAATTTCTCAGCAGTTAAAAAATTTAGGCTCTCTATATTAATTTTATCTTAAAGTCTAATCGGGCATTAATTTTTCTTGACCTTCTGTATTAGGCTCATCATGTGTAAACGATAATGTTTATATTCTGGCAAGACGTTTCTGTGTCTACACTTGTTTTCAAAATAATATGCAATTTTATTTTTGTTAAGATTTTGATGGAATTTTTTTCTTTTGATTCCTCTTGATATTCACTTTCAGCAGCATGTCAATGGATTGGGCGTAGCTCTTACCGTTTCCAAGCTATATTCGGTCAAAGAGGAATCATAAGGAGTCATAAGGGCTAATTTTTATTTTCCCTAGTTTGTGTCCAGCTAATAACTGGATCAATCTCCTTATTGCGTCCATCTAATTATTGTCTCAAGCTCTTTCCTATGTTCATACTCACTTTAAATTACACTTTTTCAAATTTCAGTGGACGACATGCTGCGGTCGTATCATGCTGCGCTCGGCATAGCCCTTTATTGTCAATTGGTGTCGCAAAAAATTTTTGTCACATTTTACTAAGGAACCACAATTCCCAGCCTTCTGTAATTTAGCATTGAGTGTCAGTATGGGGACCTATACCGTGTAATACAATTTTGAATCTCTGGAATGCCCACTTCCTGTTTGACTGAACTTAGAATATTTTCGAGTCTTGAAAATTTCTGTCACATTTTTCTCAGACACCACATATCCCTGCCTTCTGCAATTTAGCTTGGAGTATCAGTATGGGGACCTATAATGTGTAAGAGAGTCTGGGATCTCTTGCATGTATCAGTATGGGGACCAATAATGTGTAAGAGAGTATGGGATCTCTTGCATGCCCACTTCCTGTTTGACGTAACTTACTTTTAGTGTTATTACGCAGGCGACACATGTCTTCCGTGGAAGACTCACTACTAAGTCAATGATGAGGGATGTTAAAGTATCAGTGATGAGGGATGTTACTAAAATTATCTATTATAGCATTCTTCTCTTCTGTATATACCTCAACTTTTAGGGAACCAGTATTGATGAAGAATATCAAAATATTCCTTATATAATCAAAGTACTGATAACACTGATAGACAGAACACAATGAGTTAACTATAAATGTTCCAAAAAGGGGAGGGGGGTGAAATTGTTTTCTTAATAATTCTTGGATAATGTTGTAGAGGGTCAGTTTGGTGACTTCTGTGTTTACATCCAGTTGCAATCATCATTTGATGTGATTTGACTTTTCAGTTATTTTGTCAGAAGGACATTAATTGTTGTTCAAAGTTGCTAAATGTTTTTTCTTAACTTCTACCAGGTGGGCATAAGTGTTTCACGAAACACGTCTTGTTTTTGACTTTCAATAACTCTCTGAAATCTTGCTCAATATCAATGAAATTTTGACACAATGTTCAGTACAACTTTATTATGGAATCCCAAGTATATTTTTGAAAAAAAAAATCCATTTTTTCTGTATTTTTGCCATTTGTTGGACCTATTTTTTTCAATCATTTTTTCTACTATATCTCAGCACCATCATGCCATAGACAGATGATGATTGGTAAGTGGTTACATATTTTTTAGTAACCAACATCCACACCAGAATTATATCACCATGACCTATATTTTCAGCATCAATAAATTTGACTAAGTTTTCTCATTGGTCCATAATATTAACAATTTTTAAACAAATTGGAACATAGAAAAATTTAATTTTGATGTAGAATTGTTGCATATTATGATCAATAGATAAGCAAAAACCTTTCAGGAAATTATTCCGGTTCCAACTTAGGTGAATTTCCTGGAAATGTCCAATGCTAACAATTTTTGTAATTTTTGCATACAATCAAATATTTTAGCAATTTTTCATGCCAGACATATTTATGAAAACTAAGAATAAAAAAAATATGGTTCCAATTTCAATAATTTTCCTGTAACTCTCAAAGCAGTTTTGGGGAATTCTTGTTCGCAACCATGCTTTTTGGATGAATTTTAGTCAAAACAATTTGAAAGGTTATATTATAAAAATTTTGGATTCCAAATTTGGTAAATTTCCTGAATCTCTCAAAGACAAGCTATTTTGGGGGAGTTCTTGTTATCAACAATGCTTTGTGAATGAATGTTAGTGAAAAAAAGATTTTCAATGCTTTTGATTTCAAAAATTTTGATTCCAATTTTGGTAACTTTCCTGATACTATGACATCAATTTTTTTTAAATTCTTCTAAGCAACCATGCTTTTTAATGAATTTTTGTCAAAGCAAATATTGCTAATGGTTAGATTACAAATTTTTTTGGTTCCAATTTTGGTAAAAAACCTGATACTCTCAAAGAACAGTTATTTCTTAGAATTCTTAGTAAGCACATCTTAATATAGGCCAAATTATAATGAAAGGGCAGTAACCAGCCGAGACACTAGGTTCTTTAGAACCTTTAAGAATTTTTAAATAAATTTTATACTTGCCTCTTGAAAGTAAGCATTTAGTGGTAGGGTTTTAGAAAATTCATATTTGGTAGGTAATTTCCTTATGATGAGAACTTTATAACAGTACCATTTTTTAGCTCACTTGGCCTAATAGGCCATGTGAGCTTTTGCCATCACTTTGCGCCCATTGTCTGTCCATCGGTTCCTCAACAATTTCAAACATCTTCTCCTCTGAAACTGCTGAGTCAATTTTTACCAAACTTGCCTGAATCAGCACCAGGGTATGCAGTTTCAATGTTGTGTTCCATTAGTCTGTAGATCAAACAACATGGCTGATGTTACTAAAAATAGAATATAGGGCATCGTCCCTTGGTGCCATTTGCGGTTATGTTACCCATACTGCTAACATATCTGCACTTGGCACTTTCTTGAAGCCTTCTTTAGTAATTTATTAATTTATTAATCTATTTATAATTCAGGCAAAGTCGGGGTGAGCCATTAAGCACTGTCCCTTGGTGCCTTTTGCAGACCAGTTACCTCTCATTACTATCTCGCCTGCATTAGACACGAGGATGGCAACCTAGGCTTGCAGTCTACATTACGCTTACTTAATGTATACAATCAAAAATATTTTTATAAGTCAATAAGGAAGACAGAAAAATATAAGACATGTTAATAATTATCATCATAATATTAATAAATGCATATTTATCAATTTGCAGAAATCTCGCCATGGTTGCACATGAGTGCACTAGTCATTATTTTGTTTGTTTATACACACGAGTGTGTATATATTGTCATGTTAAATTGTATTCTGTTTAACTTTGCTTACTTGTATGTGTTTTTGTATCATGCCCCTTGTGGGCCAACCCTCGTGGGCCCATTTTAATGGACAATAAAACAATAAAACATTCTTCTTCTTTTAGTGTTAAATTGCTGTTTTTTTGCAAATAACACGAAAATCATCACAGATATAAAAACTCTGATGAGGTAAAATTGATGAGCATTGCAAGATCTATCAGCCCTGCAATTTTGAAGAAAATTTGAAAAACCATCATGGAGTTATTGTTACACAAATTTAGTATGAACCCTAAAGATGTGCGTGAAGTAAAGTGGTTGCTGCCCAAAATTTTCAAGGGGATATAATTCTTCTTGAATATTTTTTGTAAAATGTTGGACATGTTGGAAGGAACCTTGTCAGCAGTTGCGTCCTTCTCGGCTTCTGTCTGTCGATCAATGTACCTTGTCGGCACATGTCCTCCTAAATGGCTACTTGGATTTTGATGAAATGTTACACAGTTGTAGTATACCATCTGAAGATGTGCATGAAGTAATATAGTTGCTGCTTGAATTTTTTAAGGGACATAATTCTTCATGAATATTTTCTGGAAAAAGGAGGAAGGAAACTTCAGCCTATGTCCTCTTAAAGGGCTGCTTGGATTTGGATGAAATGTTACACAAATGCAGTATGACCCCTAAAGATGTGCATGAAGTAATTCAATTTCCTGATTGAAATTTTTAGGGGACATAATTCTTCTGGAATATTTTCTGGAAAAAGGGGCATGTCCTCTTAAACGGCTACATAGATTTTGATGAAATATTACAAAGATGTAGTATACCACCTGAAAATGTGTATAGAATTACCACATGTACCATGTCCATCCGTCTGTAGGTCCATGTACCTTGGCAGTGCATGTCCTCCTCAATGGCTGCTTGGAATTTGATGAAATGTTACACAGTTGTAGTATACCAACTGAAGATATGAAGTAATACTGTTGCTCCTTAAAATTTTGAATAATATTTTGAATAATTTTAATAATTCAATATTGTTTATTTTCTGGATAAAGGGGAAGGTATATCATCGTGAATAGGGGACATCTCGGCCCGCAGACAAGTCGGACCAGGACAACCCTGACCATCAAAGAGACAACTCACACCATCAAGGAGACATCTCTGACCGTCAAAATAATTAAAGGCCTCATCTAAAAGGACAACTCTGACCATCGAAAAAGTAGAGGAGCTCATATAAAAGGACAAATCAGACCTGGCGTTATGCATTTGCGCCGATTGTATCTTACATTTGCAAGTGTTTGATGCAGAAACCTATTACAATCACATTGTTGTGAAGAGAATTTATAAGAATGTAAATATCTAATTTTTACCTTGGAATTTTTCATTCTTTTCCATTTCAAAAATAAATGAAATACATGTGGCATAAATAAGTTATCAAAATTTGAACAGTTTAACCATGTACCTTCTAGGATTCTTGAGTTGATGGAATATTGAAGTATTTTGTTTCACATTCTTTAAGCAAAACATTTTTCCCATTCCAGATTTTATTTAGTGTTGGCAGTCAGTGTTGTCCTATTCCTTTTATTGATGGTCAACTTCTCTTTAACATTCCAAATATGAAAGTACAATGTATATAAAACAACTGAAAAAATCTTTCAAATATGTCTTCTTTGAGGGTCCAAGTAGTCTCTCACAATGGGCTGGCTGAGTGGTCCTGGTCAAAGTGAGCAATATATAGCAATAATTTATTTTTGAGTATAAACTTTGAATACTCATTTCAATGCAAGTTCCAAAGTAGTGTTGGAATACTGAAATACTTTTGACAATGTTTGAAAACTCTTACATATTTAATGTTCCTTTTATAGTTGATACATCATGACCTTGGTTATATTTCAATTCCTATTCCTTAATCAATTTTAAAAATTGCTACCATCTGTTTCTGAAACAGATGAAAGCAATTTTCCAAATTGGTTAAGCAATTGCTGAACCAATCATTCAGTTTTACAACTCCGTAGTTGCTATCAAACTGTAAAATTGGTTCAACAATTTGAAAAGTTGATACTCACCTCTGGATATCTTCTAAAACTTTATTGTGGATGTACTTAAGAAAACTGCCTTTGTAATGAAAATTTTTTTCTTAGCATTGGGAAATTCTTAATTTTACTTTGGAAATATTTCTAAATCTTTTTTTATTATCTTCAATACAAACTCAAATTTAATCTTATAATGCTATTTCTGGCACATTTTTATATGTTTGTATCTGAATTTTTATTATGAAGTTTGTTTTTGGGAGGAAAACGTGAAAGTACTAATTTATTTAGGGGAAATAATTATACACAAATGTGATCACATCTATGATCTCCCTTGTTTTTTTTCATTTTTCCATTTTTACAGAAAAATAATTAAAATGAATAACCATTATATTTTGAAATATACCAAAGATCCAAAAAAATTATTGGAAGTTAGAAATTATACTTTTAAACTAGCAGTTTAGCATTTTTAACCTTTTGTTTGCAATTCTTGAAAAATAAATTGCCCAATGTAATAAACTGTTTATATTGCTCCAAATAACTCAAGCTGTACTCGCACACTTTGCATTAAGACAGAAGATTTCTTGTGGTAAGAATCATGTATTCAAATTGTTGAACCACTTTTACAGTTTGATAGCAACTACGGAGTTGTAAAACTGTAAGATTGGTTCAGCAATTGTTTAACCAATTTGGAATAAGGAATAGGAATTGAAATATAACCAAGGTGATGATGTATCGACTATAACACTCTCATGGCTGTATTCTGATAAGTTATGGATGTATTTTCAGGTAGAGTTATAAAGAAGACTTATAATGGCATCAAGGGGAAACAAAGATAATACTGACTCAGAAAAAGGTAATACATTGGAAAAAAAATGATAGAATATTATAGAATTCTTAAAATGTCATAAATGTTTAAATCATAAAAGGTAAAAAGTACAGTGGTAAGAAGGTAATGCTTAAAACTGTAAAAATTGTTTTAAAAATGACAAAGGATCAATAAAATTATTGAAATCACACAAGATTTGTTAAAATCTAGGAAATTATAATAATAAAAAAAAACTATATCATTTAGCCAAATTTCACAATAATTCTTATGATTTTTATACGACCGCAAAAATTTGGCGGTCGTATATTGGTATTTTGTTGGCGTCGTCGGCATCTGCGTTGGCGTCAGCGTCTGTGGACAGCATAACTTTGCTTCTAGTGGACGGATCATTATGAAATTTTAGTATGATGTATCTTGGCACATATGTAAACAGAGGTTTTAATTTTGAGTTGATGGCCCCGTTCGTTTTAGAAAAAGGGGCCAAAAATGGGTGAAATTGGGTATTTTTACATTTTTGACTGTAGAATCTTTATTAATTATTGGATTTTGATGGGGTTTGTTTCAGTGTGCTCCTGAGGAAATTTCCAATCTGGATTATGCCAATGGATTTTACGTAGCATGTACCGCTCACGAGATAAATGGGGCCCAACAGGGGCAAGTCTCAAAAAAAATAATTTTTTAATTTTTTTTGTCCGATTTTGATGCAGTTTTTTTAATGGATTCCTTGTAAAAAATTAATATGGCGCTCAGCTATTAGATTTTTGATAACTTGTTTCCTTTCCCAGCTATGAGGGGCCGAACGGGGCCAAAATTGTGAATTTGCAGATTATGTAGAATTTTTATTTTTCATTGGATTTCGATGGGGTTTTTTCTTTGGATTCCTCTTGATCTAAGCTTTCAGCAGTATGTCAACGGATTTGGCGTAGCTCTTACCGTTTCCGAGCTACAAGGGGTCAAAGGGGCCAATATTGCAATTTTTCTAAATATGTCAAATCTTTATTTTTCATCTGATTTCGATGGGATTTTTTTCTTTGGATTCCTCTTGATCTAAGCTTTCAGAGGTATGTCAACAGATTTTGTGTAGGTCTTACCATTTCTGAGCTACAAGGGGTCAAAGGGGCCCAAATTGCAATTTTTCTAAATATGTCAAATCTTTATTTTTCATCGGATTTCGATGGGATTTTATTCTTTGGATTTCTCTTGATCTAAGCTTTCAAGGTTATGTCAACGGATTTTGTGTAGGTCTTACTGTTTCCGAACGACAAGGGGTCAAAGGGGCCAAAAATGCAATTTTTCTAAATATGTCAAATCTTTATTTTTCATCGGATTTCGATGGGAGTTTTTTCTTTGGATTCCTCTTGATCTAAGCTTTCAGTAGAATGCCAACGGATTTTTTGTAGGTCTTACAGTTTCCAAGCTACAAGGGGTCAAAGGGGCCAAAAATGCAATTTTTCTAAATATGTTAAATCTTTATTTTTCATCGATTTCGATGGGATTTTTTTCTTTTGATTCCTCTTGATCTAAGCTTTCAGTAGTATTTAACGGATTTTGTGTAGCTCTTACTGTTTCCGAGCTACAAGGGGTCAAAGGGGCCAAAATTGCAATTTTTCTAAATATGTCATATCTTTATTTTTCATCAGATTTCTTTAAATTTCTATGTCTTTAAAGTTTTAGTTGATAGTACATCAGTAAGTAATCAAAAGGGTTGATTTTTTCCCTATTTTGTTTCTAGCTAATAACTGTGTCTAGCTTCTTTTTGTGTCCATCTAATTATTGTGTCAAGCTTTTTACTGTGTCCACATTCACTTTAAAAATTTCAGTGGTCGACATGCTGCGGTCGTATCATGCTGCGCTCGGCGTAGCCCTTTATTAACTTTGAACAGAGAAAAAATTTCAACTTCCTTAATTATGTAAGCATTATTCATTAAAAGAACAGAAAAGAAAGGTCTACACTTGTCTAAAAATTTATGTAGGTAGGTAATAAAGAAATATTATTTAAAAAATATTGATGAAATGACAACAAAACAGATTTATTCAATTTTTTTTTCATGCACTATGATGTTATTACACAATGGTTATATTTTCAATTTTTAGCTCACCTGGCCTAAAAAGCCATGTGAGCTTTTGCCATCACTATGCGTCCGTGGTCCGTCTGTCTGTCCATCTGTCTGTCTGTCAACAATTTCAAAAATCTTCTCCACTGAAACCACTGGGCCAAATGTAACCAAACTTGGCCTGAATCATCATCAGGGTATGGCTTCTCAAACTGATGTTCAGTTTGTCCCTCTGTCGAACAACATGGCCACCATTGCTAAAAATAGAACATAGGGGTAAATTGCAGTTTTTGGCTAATAACTCAAAAACCGTTACAGATATCAAAAATCTGACATTGGGCAAAAATGATCAGCCTGATTAGATCTATCCACTGTGCAAAACCCATGTCAGAGTTATAGCCCTTTTTCCATTAAATTTTCAAAATTTTTGCATTTTTTAATTTTTTATTTAAAAAAGTGTAACAGATAGAGGTCAAGTGTAAATTGCGAAAATGTTCAGCATATCAAGATCTACCCACCCTGAAATTTTGAAGAAAATCCATATACCCTTGTAGGAGTTATTGCTCTTTTTTCACAGAATTTTTAAAATTTTCGTATTTTTCATCTTTTATTTCCAAAACTATAGAAGATGAAGGTTAAGTGTAAATTAATGAAATGTTTGCCATGCTGTGGCGACTTCAAAACTGATGTTGAAAATTGTTCCTTAACCGCCATTTTCAAAATGGCCGCCAAAAAAGGCGGGAAAATTCAACATTGTCCGATTTCAATGAAATTTGGTTTCCAAATAAATATTGATGTTGCGACTTCAAAGCCGGTGTTGAAATTGTTTTTTGATGGCCATTTTCAAATTGGCCACCAAAAAAGGCGGGAAAATTCAACATTCTCTGATTTCAATGAAATTTGGTTTCCAAATAGATATTGATGTTTCAACTTCAAAACTGGTGTTGAAAATTGTTTGTTGACTGCCATTTTCAAAATGGCTGCCAAAAAAGGCGGGAAAATTCAAAAGTGTCCGATTTCAATGATATTTGGTTTCCAAATTGGTCTTGATGTCGTAACTTCAAAACTGATATATAAAATTGTTCGTTGACCGCCATTTTTAAAATGGCCACCAAAAAAGGCGGGAAAATTCAACATTGTCTGATTTCAATGAAATTTGATTTCCAAGTAGATATTGATGTTGCAACTTCAAAACCTATGTTGAAAATTGTTTGTTGACTGCCATTTTCAAAATGACATCTCGACTTCAAAACTGGTGTCGAAAGTGGTCCTTAGCAAGAATGTTTTTTGTCAAAAAAGCCTAACAAAGAAATATAGTAGTACATGATCAGACTTTAAAAACAGTTCAAGATATTGGAGGTGTTTGAGCTTCGAAAATTTGAGAAACTGAAGATCAACTGTATAACTTACAATGTTAACTTGATTGTGGCAACTGAAAGCCAGGTGAGTGTTACAGGCTCCTGGGAGCCTCTGGTTTCAAATGTGATAAATATTTTTATCGTCTTTTCCTCCACCTATTTCTGCCTGCAGAGCCCTTCCACAAAAGCCATAATCGGTTGACCCGAACTTATCAAGAGGTTGACCTGGACTTATCAAGCCAAATCTCCCAATGTTTGACAAGCAATATCCTTTTTATCCGTTTCGCAAGAAATAAATCTTAATTGCATAAAGAATCTATTATATTTCGATTCTAATTTTGTAAACAAATTACCATCACCAATACACAAAAATAAAAACGAGAGTCGCTGATAACTTCACAGAGCCACCATTTTGTTTACATTGTGACGTCATAAAAATGCCTAGGAACTGGAAGACAAATGTAATCAATGAGAATTCTGCAATATAAAACCGACTTTATTTCGATTTGCTAACATGGTTTGAGCAAAAAGATCTAAATTTAATAACGTTAGCCGACAAAAAATATTGTGAAGTCATAAAATAACAACAAAACATTTCCCATTGAAAAAAAAATGAATAAACCTCATTTCCCGCACAATCTTGGGAGAATTTGACACAAAACCTAATTAACTATTGTAAAGAAATAAGATATAAAAGACGATAAATAAGTTATCTGAATTTTGAAAGCAGGAATATTGTAAAATATCATCCCACTCGCCAGAATATGAAGCTTGGGGCTTGTTCGCTGTGCTCACTCGCCCCTGTGCTTCATATTCTGGCTCAAGAGATGATATTTTAGGATATACAGATGTCAAAATCCAGATAACATATGCATGAATCAAAGATTATTTCAGGAGGCATATAGTTTTTGGTCTGTCTGTCTGTCTGTCTATCTGTTTGTCTGTTGCCTTCAAAACTTTAATATTGGGCAAATCTTTTTAATATAAGGCTTTCTTATTATGTACATATCTTCCTTTTGTCAAGACTTCTAAAACGATACCAGACTTTTTTACTTTGTGACCTTGACCTTGGCATGTGACGTACTTTTTGAAAAAATAATAAACTTTTACATTAGATGTATCTTTTGAATGGTAAGTGAACTTGCTTTCATATTTTGCATGTGCATTCCTTGTGGCAAGACCTTTTAATTTGTACTATTGCAAGACAAAGTGGACAAAAATGGCTGATTTATAACAATTAGTTTTAACATTTGACCTGAATACAAAGATCTTCTTCTAGAGAACTGCTGAATGGATTAAAAGCAAACATAGCATAAGTGGTACTTGTGAGTTACTGAGTTACCTACCAAGTGTTGTTACTTTTTTGCTTATCCATCATCCAACATGGCCGCCGAGGTTACTTAGTTTTAACATTGGACCCTTTGGGAAATGCATTCATAGATCTTCTGATAGAGAATCACTGAATGTATTTAACCTAAACACGGCATGAATGATACTTGTGAGGTACTGACCAAGTAGTTACTTTGATGTTGATCCGTAATTCAACATGGCTGTGAGACGGGATTGGATCCTATGGGATATGCACACCAAGATCTTCTTCTAGAAATACACTGATTGGATTTAATCTATAAAACATGGCAAGGGTTGTTCCTTTGGTGCCAATCCATCAACATTGCTGTGAGTCTCAGCTTAGTTTTAACCTCAGACCATATGGGAACTGCATACAAAGACCTTTTTATACGACCACAAAAATTTTTTCGTTCGTATAATGGTATGGTGCTGTCGTCGTCGTTGTCGTTGTCGTCGTCTGTAGACACTTTTGTTTTGGGTCAATAACTTTAGTTCCAGTTGATTAATCCTTATGAAATTCTAACACAATGTTCCTTGGCACAAAAGAAAGGCTTTGCTTAGTTTTGGCTATTGTGGCCCACCCTTTTTTAAAAAAGGGGCCAAAAAGGGTTAAATTTGATGTTTTCACATATTTGACTGTAGAATCTTTATTATTTATCAGATTTTGATGGGGTTTCTTTCAGTGTCCTCCTGAGGAAATTTCCAATCAGTGGTATGCCAACGGATTCCACGTGGCATGTGCCGTTCACAAGATAAATGGGGCCGAAAAGGGGCGAATTTCAATTTTTTTTTTAGTCCGATTTTGATGCAGATTTTTGCAATGGCTTCCTTATGAAATTTAACGTAGCGCTACATCATCAGATTTTTGATAGCTTGTTTTTTTTCCAAGCTATGAGGGGCACAAGGGGGCAAAAATTGTGAATATATGGATTACCTCAAATTTTTATTTTTCATCTGATTTCAATGGGATTTTTTTCTCTGGATTCCTCTCATTGTAGGCTTTCAGTAGTATGTAGTATTTTTGACGGATTTAGCGTAGCTCTTACCGTTCCCGAGCTATTAGGGGTCAAAGGGGCCAAAATTGCAACTTTTAGAAATATGTAAAATCTTAATTTTACATCAGATTTTGATGGAATTTTTTTCTTTGCATTCCTCTTAATTTAAGCTTTCTGTAGTATGTCAACTGTTTTGACATAGCTCATACTCTTTCTGAGCTATAAGGGGTCAAATGGACCAAATTGCAATATTTCAAAATATGTGAAATCTTTATTTTTCATTGGATTTCAAGCTGAGTTTTTTCTTTGGATTTCTCTTCATGGTAATCAACAGAATTTCTTAGCTCTAACAGTATCCTAGTAATAAGGGATTGAAATGGCTAATTTTTATTTTCACAAGTTTGTGTCCAGTTAATTTATATGTCAAGGTCCTTATTGTGTCCAGCAAATTACTGTGTCCACATTCATTTTAGTTTACACTTGTTCAAATTTCAATGGTCGACATGCTGCGGTTGTATCATGCTGCGCTCGGCGTAGCCCTTTATTAGCTCATCTTTTTAGTTCATCTGACCCACAGGGTCAGTATGAGCCATTGCCATTACTTGGCATCCGTTGTCGGGCCATCGTCAGTCTTTTAACTTTTTACATTTTCATCAACTCCTGTGAAACCACTGAAGAAAATTCAACCACACTTTACTGTAATGAAGTATGGAAAATCCTTTACAAATTTGCTCATTTCATTCCAATCTGATTAAAAAACATTACGCCTCCAGCGTTGAACTTATATTTAACATGGGACCCTATGGGAAAACATCTTTTGCATCAACTCCTGAAACCAGTGGAGCAAATTCAACCAATCCTTACAGGAATGATGTATGGAAGGTCCTTTACAAAGAATACTCATAGTCATTTTGTTACAATCTGATTAAAAAACATGCCAACTAGCACATAACTTATATTTAACCTAGGACCCTATGGGAAAAGCATCATTTTCATTGACTCCTCTGAAACCACTGATGCAAATTCAACTAAACTTTACAACAAAGATGTATGGAAGGTGCTTTACAGAGATTGCTCATTTCGTTATGATCTGATAAAAAACATGGCAGCACCAGCGCAGAACTTATATTTAACAAAGGACCCTATGGGAAAAACATCATTTTCATCTGCTCCTCTGAAACCACTGAAGCAAATTCAATAAAATTTTACAGGAATGATGTATGAAAGGTCCTGTACAAGGATTGCTCATTTTGTTCCAATCTGATAAAAACATGGCCGCAGCACGTACCTTATATTTAACATAGTACCTATGGGAAAAACATCATTTGGAAGGTCCTTTACAGAGATTGCTCATTTAATTCTTATCAGAAATAACAAAAACATGGTAGCCATCACAGAAATAATGTTTTGCATTAGATGCTATGAGAAAAACATCATTTTCATCAATCATAAACTCCTCTGAAACCATTGAAGCAAATTCAACCAAACTTTAAAAGAATGATGTATGGAAGGTCCTTTACAAAGATTGGTCATTTCATTTTTGATCTGACAAGTAACATGGCCACCAATATGGAACTTGTATTTAACATTGGACACTATGAGATATATCATTTTCATGATCTGTTCTAAAACTCTGAAGCAAATTTAATTAAACTGTTCTCTACTGACATAGGAAGGGCCTTTACAGAAATTGCTTACATCATTCTGATGTGACAAAAGGCATGGCTGCCAGCATTGAACTTTTTTTAACATTGGACACTATGGGAAAAATATACTCTGAAACAATTGAAGCCAATTTAACTTAATTGTACTTGAATGGCTTAGCTTAGGTCCCTTACAAAAATTGCTCATGTCATTCCCATTAGACAAAAAAAAAACTTTCACATTATCGGTACAGACTCAGTATCTGAGCCTCATACATGACTACCAGAGGTGTACTTGCTTTATTATTTATTGGATTTTGATGGGGTTTCTTGCAGTGCGTTCCTAATTAAATATCCTATCTCTAGTATGCTAACAGATTTATGTGGCATATACTGTTCATGGTAAATGGGCCTTAAAGGGGCAAATTTCAAAAATTTAATTTTTTTGTAATTTTTTGTTCGATTTTCATGCAGTTTTTTGCAATGAATTCCTTATGAAAAATAAACAAAGTGCTACACCATTAGATTTGTTATTACTGGTTTCCTTTCTGAATATAATATTTGGTATATAGGTCGCCAGAATGAAAATAAAATCGCAAATTGCGACATTGGCGAAGCCCAGCGCGAACCCTGCTTGGTAGTATACGACAGTCTGCTATATGGCTTTTGACTGTGGCCTCAATTTCACGGTTCAATCAATTTGTTCAAGTTTTTATTATTAGTTTAGTTTGTCAGTAACTTTTAGTGGTAGGTCAGTGATTTTTGCTATGTAAATTTGTCTAATATAGTAAATGATATTCTGTCATGTGGGTTTTCTAGCTCACCTGGCTGTGCCAGGGTGAGTTTGCCATCACTTGGCGTCCGTCGTCCGTCCATCCATCCGTCCGTCTGTCGTAAACTTTTTTTCAAAATCTTCTCCTCTAAAACCACTGGGCCAATTTAAACGAAACTTGGCCTGAGTCATCAACAGTTTATGCCGTTTAAAAATATGTTCGGTTAGTCCAAGGACCACGCAACATGGCCACTGATACTAAAAATAGAATATGAGGGTAAATTGCTGTTTTTTGTCCCTGCCGCACCGCGACGGTGGGACATAGTAATGGTCTGCGTCCGTGTGTCCGTCCGTCAATCCGTTCGTCTGTCCGTCACACTTTCTTGTGGACGCAACTCCTCGGAAACCGTGTATTGGATT